>JAHQIW010001093.1:0-109929 GCA_019055375.1 Parelaphostrongylus tenuis
TAGCTAAACTCGCCATTCGCACAAAACACATCAAATCTGGAAGAAACTGCTGACTAATTAAGCAGAATGAGCAGTACTTCCAAGTTATAGGAAGTGAGCAGTGTAATGTCAACAGTGTGGTGACACGCTCACGATCGATCAACAGCATGAAAGATTACATTTACCGTGTACAAATTATCCTCTCTGTTCGGTACAAATTTAATTATGGTTCGGACTACGAATGCTATGTTATTTCAACTGGCGCTATAGTGCGGTTTTCCAGAAAATGTCCTTGCAAACGGATTGGATTCGCCGTTAATTCTACCCCGCATCCCGGTGTCTCGATGCCTTCTATCCTTAATCGGTAGTTTGATACTAGACTTGTCTACGAGAATAGAAACACTAATGTGATGTATTTCTTGCTACTCGATCAAATAAGGCTAAATGGTTTCGTGATTTAGGAGATCGCCTCGTATTTGTGTCTTGGTTGTCCAATGGAGATGAAGAAGAACACAAAGAGCGAGCTTGACATAAGATGAGAACAACATAGGCTGCATGCGGCCTCTCAATGAAGCCACTGTCCAAATGACAGACCCAAGATTCCGTGCTCATCTTTTAACTCAGCAGTCCTCTCATCGCTTTGTTATGCAGCAGGGACGTGGGTTGACACCTGAGCTATGTCAGAAAACTGCGCATCACCTACAGGGCTCTTGAGCGAAACTTCCGAAATCTAATCGGCACTGACATCGTCTAGGCGGTTTGTTCAGCTTGCATCCTTGAAACCCATATTATCTTCGGAATCCAGTTGTGCAAACGTCGATAGCGAAACGTAGATGGGCCAATTACATAACAATTGAGCATGTGACATACGGACGAAAAGAACAGTGGAGCGGACTCCATAAAAGTGCAAGCGCCCTCCTGGACGATCACTTAAGTGTTGGTGCGGGCGTGTTTGTAGCTAAGGTCAATCATCTGCAATCGCAGATAGCAACAAGATTAGGTTCACGGAATGGGTTTTTGCTACGTCACCATGTTCGAGATAGACCACGATCGTTAACGACAATGTGTGCTATAGTGAAACGAATGGAAATTATGCTAGAGGCCGCCTACCACTGATCACGGGCCATCCAAGTAGGTAGACAATCAGAGAAATCATTTTATTTGACGCGTATCGCGGTGTTATGACCTTATAATAACCCCATAAGTAGAGTGGTGTGCGAAAACGTCTGCGTCAGCCGGGATTCAACCCAGATCTTACTCTTTCCGGGAGCATGTGCTAAACCGTTGCACCACCGACATCGTTTTTGCACACCACTCTACATTATTGGGTTTATTGTAAGTAGATAGTGTGGTACAAAAGAATGCTAAGATTAAATGGAAGTAAGTAGAAACGAAAGACAATTGGACTGCATTATGCTTTGACCTTACAAATTTTTCTTTTTCGAATATAAATCTCGGCGTGGTGTCTAAGATATCCTTTTTGTCTTTCCGTCTCAATTCTTCATGAAATGGAACGATGAAATGGTATGATTTAGCATCACTGTTGCATTTAATTTTTCTTCTTACTGACTATACTAATAAAGGAGTCGGTTGTATCAGCGTCATACTTTTCATAACGATATTTTGTTTATTTTTCTAAACTTACTTATCTCCATCAAAAGCCATTTCTGTGGCTCTTAATACTGCCCGTTTCGACATCGCAACGTCGTCTACTATTACCTGAATGGTATAAAATGAGGTTTTATGTTGTAATAGTACTTCTTAACCTCGTTTTCACACCTTGACCGTATTATATACATTTGAAGTCTGACGTAATATTTCAGCGAAGTTTATTACTAAGTCAAAAAGTGGTTTTTCAGCAAAGAAACGTCTTTACTAATAGCTGGTCGTTGGTATTCCTAACACTGTTTACTTTTTATCCCAATGACCTATCGTACTTATGTAGAGTAATAGTTAGAAGTGCCCACCAAAATGCAAACATGGTTTTCGATTTGATCCTGCGAAACGGGCTAAACAAACAATCAGATACCTCCGCTGTCGAGAACACTGCTATTAAACCTGTGAGTGAGGACAAAAACACTGAGCATTTCGTCAATACTATTACACAAGGATAGGGCCCTTCAAAAATGTGGTCAAGCAGTCACTATTACCGGTGAATAATGAAGCCAAATTCATGCCGCATTCTTGATGAGTGGACTACTACTTAGCGTTTTTCACGCTGCTGTAGTCGTTTGGCTAAAATTTTCCTAGTTCCAATCACACGTTTTTATACAATAACTATTGTATCAAAACGATAGCTAACATTGTGAATTTGAAGAATGAGTGATCGGGCAAATGTGCCTCGATGGTGTAGTGGTAGAGCACGCGTCCCCGAATAGGGTGGAACTTAGGTTCGATTCTCTCCTGAGGCCGCGTTTTTGCCCACCATCCAATTCTCTTAGGAATAGATGTAACATCACAACACTATGAAAAAAAGCAGTATAAATAACAGAATTTCGCAGTATAAACTATTGTTTTATTATCTCGCAACTATTACTTGAGCCAACACGTCATGTGGTCTGTCATAAGGGCTGACTTATAGAGCCCAATACAGGTGTTTCGACCTTGACGGTCTCATCCGGTACCCTTCTCCGCCTTTTTGCCAATCCTCTCGGAGCGCTCAGTTTCTCATACTGAGAATCTACTTAGTACTCTAACTACTACTAGTAGAATAGGAGACTAAGCGCCCCAAGGAAATTGTCCAAAGAAAAGAAAGGTAACGCTCGACTAACGAGACCGCCAAAGTTGAAACAGTGTGTATCGGGCTCTATAAGTCAGTGCTTATAACAGAACACATGGCATGTTGGCTCAATAATAATTACAAGATATGTTAAAATTGAGCCTGGTCCTAAGAAACAGTCGAAGCAAAAGGTATAAAATTATTTTGCACATTTTTCATCGTATGTATACAGCTCATGACACTGTGAGACACGGTGAAGAGAGCTTTCAGTGTCCTACCAAACTTATCGTTGGTTTTAACATTTGATCACTTAAGTTCAAGATTACGCTGTGAGCAAACATAGGTCGTGAGAATTACTGAAATGCCCCTGTCTCCAGTATTTCACATCCTGGGCATTCTACTTCGACAATATTAGTAAGTTCGGTATTTCTATCGCAAGTCCACCTAGAAGTGGTCCAATGTTAGGAATCTTGTAGGCAGATTTCTTTTTCTATCTCGAAAAGTTCGTCAAACCAGTGGCATACATGTGAATAGGAATCATAGATCTGTGCGGTTTGAAGATGGTCAGTGTGTCATGAAGATGGTCAAGCTTTAGTGCATATGTTCACGAAAGTCAGCTAACATCACTCACTCTAACCATGACATTCGCCAATTTATACGAATTGCACGTGCTGTTTGTTCGTGGAACTATGGTCGGCATCTGACGAGAATTCTGTAATACATGACTGAAAGTTACATTCTTCAGTTATGATAGTGTCAAATAAAGTCCAAGCTTATTTTCGTTATTCCTTATGCACATCTCCAGATCCGTTGCATAGTAATAGTGGCATTATTATATATCAATCTTTTCCTTTTCTTTTTTTGTTGATGCTAGTTCAAATCTAAATTGATGGCGCATTCAGATTTGCGCTTCAAGAAGAGCGAAATCGCTGGCATTGTGCTGTTAGCATCAGGCAGCAGCTGCTCATATGTTCTGTGTCAATACTCATTTTGTTGCCAATTTTAGCTAAAATGATGCATAACAAATATCGAGGGACGTTGTGAATAATCTGTATGCCCTGTATTCAGCACTGACCCTGGAACATTAGTTTAGAATTGTCTGAATTGGAAATAAATCGCACACTCGTCTATAGAGCAACGATTAACCCTAACCTACTGATGGTACGCCATGGGGCGTGTAGTTACGGTAACGACTTTCGAGCCCCGTTTTCATTTTGAGCTTTTTCCGGATTTAGTAAACCAAATAGAACGATGTTATTAGGAAATCACTTCACCGCGTTGGAGCTGATTATTGATCACCAATTCAATAACAAATTGAATGCGATGTTGTGCTTGGACCGGACAGTGTGGGTTAAAGCCACGTTTGTTGATTACTCTGCTGGGGATATGCACTGCCACGCTCGGGTAGAATTCATGCATTCACCAAGTCAGTGAGCGTGGATTCAACCTTAAAATGTTATCCAGCAACCAATACATGAATAAGTCACTAATTTATATCTTTTGAGGACCTAATTACCGCAGCTTGTAGCTCAAATGCGCACTCCTACCTTTCTAGAAGTGGTTGATAGCAGTGATAATAACACCTGTTAAATGAACCTTTTTTCAGCACTATTCTTGCCTAATCCTATTTCAAAGGCTTAGTACAGTGTGAAAATATGAGCAAAGTTTGAACCTCGAGGTGACTTTGAACCTTCTATCATCATCGCCGGCGGCTCACTATGTTCTCTACTACACCATTGCAGCGCTCAGTCTGCTTTTCTTTCAGACGGTTTTTGTGATTTCAACCGCAGTTTTAGCTTAATAGGGGTCCATACTCATTTATGCTTCCTTGATCGTTTCCGCTAAGGGATGCTTGCTGACAGCGACCGAATGGGTTAAAACAGGGCTGAGAGAAATATAGAGCGAGCGCCTCGATGATGAAGTGTTGAACGTAGTGAGATCTTACTAAGGCTAATCGCGTGCACAAAGTCATCTCACATACCAAATTTTTGCTCGTATCTCAGCACTCTTGTGGTAATGCTTCAATTGATAATTGGAAGCTGGAGCTAAAAAAGGATTACTAAAAAATTTGAAATGCACACAAATGATACGGCTACACCTAGAAGTTTGCAGTTAATTTTCTCGTTAGTCCAATTTTAGTAAACGAGATTTTCTGCATTTTGCGCTCTAGTGTGACCGGTTTGCTAGAAGATTAGCATTTTAGACATCTTTCAATACAAATGGAAGTAGAATCGCTGGATCCTCTTTTCATATACTTCGAATTTAGTGACAAATAGATTTCCGAATAATTCAAATATTGTTCTACACAGTATCACCAAAACGCAATATCGTTCTCGATCGCGAGCGATAGTCCAGCGGCTATTGTTTGAAATTCAAGCATAATGAAGGCGAAAATGTTATCGGGAATACCAGTGAGGATTATACAACGTAAAGCTTACATGTCTGATGCGTGGAGAATATCAAAGTTGTGCTTTTACAATTAGTGGCATCATGACCGTATAATTTAAATAACACTTGACCTCAATGTTCAGCAAAACATAGAATTTATAAGCTTATGTGCGAAGGTTTAACTCTTTTAAATCTCTGATATGTTCGCTATTTGTAAAGAAGCGAGCGTTTCAACCTATGGTGTACTCCACCTACATCATAGTGTACGTAGACACGCTATCTGTGGCTCATTGAAACAGTTCTTTTGTGCCACTTGAGCCCTTCCTAAGCCCCTTTCCCATTCCGTGAGCTGAAGAATAGATCGATGATCTTACGGGACCACCTTGCCGCTTGGACGCTGATAGCTGATGACTGAATCAGTACTAATTCCAGATGCGACACTGCGGCTGATCTAAGCAATATGGGCTAGACTTCGAAGTCGATCTAATTTCTTGGTAGATAATTCAGAAAATCGTAAAAACTTGAGCTTGTTTTACAACTAACCCTTAGTTGCTTGAGGATCATGTAGCGCTTTCGGTACGGCTCAATAGGTGCGAATCCTGCAAAAGTGACGATCGAGCCGACAGTTGACAAGAAAGAGTCTATTAAAAAGCTTGTAATGTGCATAGATTCAAATGCATACATGGAAGAAATTCACTTATTTACTTGTGATCCAATAATTTTACCTCTAAACATCTTTAGTCTACGTAAGCTTTATCATTTATCATGCCTTTGGAGTCTGAATCTATCTACCAATAAAGAAAAGCTTAGTTATCTCACGACAACGATAGCCTCTGACCCTGTGCAGCCTTGACATCGTAGTCTACCCTTTTTTGTGGAGAATCGAGCTCCAAACAACGAAGCTTTCCAGTAGGGCGAGATTAAATTAGCGACAGATTTGAGTGTTGGTGCAGTTGAAATGGTAAATCAAATTTTCTCTTCACAACGGTAAATCTTCCAGTCCTCACTCGGAGTAAAGATAATATCCTAGAATCATACGCATCTGCCATAAAAGCGACTGGTTAGTATTTGCTATAAGCTTATTATGTTTTTAGTTCTAGGCCTAATCGCTGATCGTTAAAGTCTAAATTTTACATTCTTTTTTGCGGAACTTTGAATTGAGATTCAATTTCTCTGTGAAAATAGCAAAAAAAAAGCAATAATTCAAACATATATCACGGCTGCTACAAATTTTGTAATTGAGTGGTTTCTTGTATGCATCGCGGACTAATAGTCCTCATATGCATCTATTTTGTTTGTTGATTTTCGTTCTCCTCAATTCAGCTTGACATCCACAGTGCACATCCTAGCACTTGTCGCATTCGATCGGCTCCTTCAACTAATAATCCACGAAAGCTCTGCGAACTTTTCTCCTATGTCGCTGACTTGCGAAACACAAAGGGAGCGAATTGAGTCCGCCCAGAAGAAGTAATCCCGAGATAATCGTGAGAATGAAGTTATATGGGTAGTGTTAATGGTGGTTTACCACGAATGGTATATATGGGCCAAGTGTTGACCTTGACAATATCCAATTCCGGTTTATCAATCTGTAGATGTCTCGTATCAATAGAAATTAACCTCAGCATACGCAAAAGTAAGCGAGAATGACATGTTTTGAGTTTTTGATTATAGCAGTAGGACTGTAGCAATCAGTATGCGTAAGTTATTATTGAGCCATCTATTTGTCAGCTGTCTTCAGAAGGTTTCTTTTTCTCCAATTTTACTGTTTAGCCTAATGTTTACGAGGTAATCGTGGTTTTTATCATCTAAAATTCAACTCAGTATGGAAGGGTATAGCCGATACGTTTGCTTATTAATAAACTGAGTATCTACAAAATTTATTTATTAATGGAGGATAACTGTGAGTTCCCCGCATTTTCTGCGTACATTGGCGACATGTATATGCCAGTAATTTGGAACTACGAAATTCTGAACGAGCAAAAGATTACCTTCCGTATTAATTCTCCTCAATGGGATTTCGATCCGTGGGTCCGTCCTCATTGCCCGAATACGATGACGGGAACGCGTTTATAGGTTCCAGTGAGCTCTCATTACCTGTATAGATAATAAAGTTGAGTATCTCTCCTCAGTTTCCCTTACATTGATTTACTACTAACCTCATTCTTAGGGCCCTTATAATATATCAAGCGTACAATAAAGCCATAGCACGCCAAAAGTGTGCATCCGTGCGAATATTATGCTAGTAAAAGCGCCCTGCCTTCTTTCGTGGTTTGACTTATCATTTGCTTCTATGTTGATCGTCCAGCGACTTATGGGGCGACTCATATGTGCAGTCTGCCCCACCAAAAGCGGCCAATCTGCCATGTTTGTACTAACAGTAAAATCCAGTAACTTAATAGTCTCCAAAGTCCGACTATCTCTAGACCTCAATATCACTGAAGGAATGTAAAATCTCTTACGAACTTTCTTTTCTTTATTACAGACTTGCACGAGGCTGGTATTATCGGATATGGAATGATATATACGTCTAGTCTCTGACGAAGACGTTGCTAGCAAAACGTTAGCCATTGAATTCTTAAGGTAAAAGACAGTACCAACCTCATGCACGTTTCAATTAGAAAAAATGCCAGTAACTTGAGACTGTTGTCAAATTGCATTTCACTTACAAAGCTTGCTATCTTCTATACGGTATAGTGTAGCTACACCGCAGCGGACCATTTTTGCGGTTCTATGCGATATCACTTCATCACTCGTAATTGTAACACTGTTGAAAGATGAGGAAGATAACAATCGTGCGCAAACGGAAAGAAAATAGCGAGCATATATGAAGACATATGAGCGAAGTGGTGTTACTTCATCACCCACAAGGACTACTCAAAATTCAGAATTCAGTTACTCCTGTTGAGGGTGATGCGTAAGTAAAATGAACGCCATAAGCAGTAAATGGACACAGAAATGGACTCATATGTCGAATATTGTGTTTTATTTCATATTCAGTTGTGATTTTGAGAGCACTGAAAGGTCGTAATTAATAGCGGCCTTCTGTCCTTACCTTGGCAGTCTGAGTCTTTCAATTATTTTTTGGTCGCGTAATCATCTTCCGCTATGCTGCTGTATCGAAGATCGTTTTCCATGCCGGTTTGAAACACGGTCTTTGTTGCGAAGGTTTGTGGCAAGTTATCGAACTCTACGTCAAACTGGTTTACTTTGATTGCTACTTTTCCGACAAATGAAAGTGGCCGATGGAGCCAGAGAAAACCGTAGAAACACGTACGAATCTCGTTAACACACTTGCAAAGAGTGACGCCTACAGTAGTCACGATCGTTCTGGATATTTCACCCGCTCATGGATATCGATGCAAGAACCAGTTGATTGGCTTGGGATTTTCCATTGAAATATGTATTTCTCTGGCCTAAAACTTCTTTTGAACAGCCCAAAAGAGAATGAGCAAGTTAAAGAACAATGATGTGAAGTAATTACTTTGCCGCGCCTTTACTGTTTATCGATTAGCAAGCAAGTATTGGTTTTCGTAAATATAAGAGTTGTGTATAGCTATGCTCACTAGCACAGTATATACTCTAAAATTGGCGCATCATCTGCAGTGCGCAGTGAAGCTTTTTGACTGAGAAACTAGGAGTTTCATTGAAACACTTCGTTTTTTCTGAATACTAAAGCCGAATACATGTGAGCGAAACTTATTTAAAGGACAAACTTTCAGTAGCAGCATCTGCGTGAGCTGATCTTCGTTCTCTTGAACACCGAGGTCATTTTCCTCGATTTCTCCGCTGAGATCAGTCATTTCCGTATTCGGTACGACAGATTCACTGCTATAAATCTTTACTTCAAGATTCAATTTTTCAAGAAGGAAGAAATGCCAGGAAGAAGTGTCTTGTGAGCGGTGTTTATTGTGATGTTATAAAGCTAAAGCATAACGGTGCTTTAAAAAATATCTTCTAGATCGGCATACAGTAGCGTTGTGAACTCGTGGGAGGAAATCTAAAGGAGCCTAAGACATTATAAATCGAGGGTCTTATAACAACGGCAATAACTACAACAGCCGAGAGATTGTACAACTAAACACTGCTTAAAGGTTCATGCCGATATGGCTGAGGATATGATGTGGAAATTCAATTATTATCAAAAGAAATCAGTAATAATAGATGACGTTGTCGAATATGTCTCAATTTTTACCTCGTCGTTGATGACAGTACAGAAAGCGCTGTGTCGCCGTCTACTGCAGCGGGAATTTCTTGTGTACCTGAGGCATCCGTTGTTGTCTGAACAAAGAACACTGAATGAGGAAGGTTATCCTTTATCATTTTCACTCACAAACTTCTTACCTGAGTATCTGCGGCTGATGGCATTAAAGTTGGGAACTTTCAGCTCTTTGAACTCTGAATATATATCAAAATAAATGCAAATCATCCACGCTGTTTCAAAACAGAATTACCAGTAATGATGAAGCTTTTACATCTTCTCAATACCTTCGGCTATAAAGACTGCTTGCAAAATTGATACCTTATGCTCCTTATTTTGATGTTAATTTATAAGTAATCCGGGGGGAGCGCGACAAAAATAGCTCAGGTCAAGTATCATGCAAAACTCTGGACCACCGTAGGGAGTTTCACACGCGTTTATACCCTCAGTGGGGATGCTTTATAGCCACTACACCAATAAAAAACTCAATCTGCTACTACTGTTTCTGCAGTATGGACGTTCGAAAATTGTCAGCAACCGACCGTCAACGGGTATGGTATGATTGACACATTTTTAGCATGAGCCCACTTAAGCTGACATATTATTGGATGTATAAATCTATAAGAATTATTGAATAGGGGAAGTAGTTTTTCGACAAAGTATCTGAGGTACAAAGTTATTTCATCACTTTCCATACTGATTAGTGATGGCCGCGGTCTGAACCGGCTGAATAGGCTGAACAGGACTTAAGTAGCGTGATTCCGGAGCATTGTATTTGGTGATCGATGCAGGAATCACCGTCTGATATAGTGGCTGCACTTTCGGATAGGCAGGTGGTTCAACAAGATATGGAGCTGCCTAAAATTTCAGTATTGCGTAAGAAATTGAACCACTGGGAAATGCACTCTTATTTGGCGGTCATACATGAGTAAAACGAAATACCGTTTGATATACTGGCTGCACATTTTGAGAGGGCTGTGGCACAGCATAAAACGGAAACCACCTAAACAAAGCCTGATTTGTATAAGAAATTTGAATGAATAAAAATTACCCTTAGTTGAGATTTACTGTCGAGATAACATCATGAAAGAACGTTGCTGTATGTGCAGACAGGTGCAGACTGAGGGTAGCCTAAGGTTTTCTTTGTAACAGCGCTCAAAAATATGAAACACGAATGAATCTTCTCGGAAATGATCAGTCTCGTGTTGACACCACATGAGATGCAGGTAGTGTGGCAGTTTGCTGAGAGTCCGAGGAAAATGATTGGATATTCTGTTGCAAATACGGGTAGCGAGCTTAGAAACGACTGATAGTAGCAGAACAAATTTGCCTTTTTTTTTTCTTTCGGATGTTGAAACGTTATTCCCTATGAGAGATAGATGATTTTACGATGACTTCTACTCAATTAGAGGAATCAACTAAGATTTGAAGCGTTTTTTGAAATCTTCAGTGTTTTTACTGCCTTTTCGCAGTGTTATGATGTTTCATATATACCTAAACGAATTCAGTGGTGAGCAAAAATACGACCTCAGAAGAGAGTCGAACCTGCGTTTCATCCATACGGTGGACACTTTCGATAGGCTTCTTTCCCTTTTTCTCTTCAAAAACGATACTTCTAGCTTGCTTCAACACTATTTGTGACCTTTCTTCATGCAGGCAAAACGTTATTAAGCATCAAAATTTCTTCAAAAACTTGATTTTCGAAGGTATTCATAGTATCACTATCAATATAACACATGGAAATTGTAGGCTCACCTCCTCATCCGACTGTTTTCTGCACTTCGTTCAAGAACATCAACATTCTGATAATCACATGACTGTTTTGAGCCTTTGTGAGGTCTGATAGGGCACTTATAAAGTGCTAAACAGCTGTTATTTCGCCCTAGCAAGCTCATTAGTAGCACGGCGCCTTTCGGTCCAGCCGATCTCTTGCACGGAGAAATACCCCTACTTATAAAGGAATCGACGCCGAATAGGAAATCACCGGATTTATCACCTGGCTTGGGGTGATTTACTGTTCGGCGTCGATTCCTTTATAAGTGGGGTGTATCCCAAAAGGATGGGTTGAACAGAAGGGCACTGTGCTTCTGATGAGGCTGTGAGGGTGAAACGAGTCCGTCTAAAACTGTATGCTGAGCATTTTCATAATATAGGTAATGAGTGATATCTCTTGCTACATTGTCCAGTCGCTAATCGCAGTGATCTACGTTGTTCCTCGACAGTTTAAATCAAAAACAGCGAATCTTCCTTTCCGAAATTTCGGCACATGTCCGTGTCGAAGACCCGAGAGGTTCTAACACTTCCCCCGAGTTTAGGAAAAATGAGAAATTCGCGACAGAGCTCATAGACGGACTCGATTTACCACCGCGTGAAATGGCTTTAAGACGAAACAAAGAAAAGAATTACCGGGATCAAAAATTCTTGCAAGAATGCAGCATTTGAGTAAGAAATAGTGCAATTATACACGAAGGCTGGTTTCAACACCCTTGATACCTTGATCACTCTTGCCAATATAGTGAGGAATGTGAGGATGTCTTCGTTCTTCAAAATAAAAAAGTTTCGGTAGTGTTTTTCCTTTCAAACTCTTTCACTGATTAGCTTTTCGATTATTTAGTTCGTATGGATCTGGAATCCAGCATTACAGTTTGGTGACTAGCACAACAGCCTTTCGTTGTAGACGTGAGGTTGGTATACCGAAATATTTAGACATGTTTACTGTAGTTCAATACACTTACACCCAATGGCGTATCAGGTCGAGCGTAGTCCGGTCCATTTGGACAGGGTAATGGTATTGGACAGATCGGTCCTGGAGGGCACGTAATCGGTTCTGGACACGGTGCGCACAGACATCCTTGACCACCTATCGGTAAGAAGAACGCAAAAGAGCGCCGAAGAAGGAGTAGTGGGAGAAGAAGCAACATTCTTAAAAGTAAATTCTCTTCAATAATATCTATTTTAAGTGTATTTTCGGCAACGATGACAAATTTTTTTTTGACAAAATTACATCAATAAGACGTCGGTTACGAGCTGTTCAGCTTCCCTCTACAAGTGCGTCTGTTCCAATACTGTTAACTTCACTCTCAGACGCTGACCCTCGACGGTTCAGCATTTTTCTTATAAATCACATTTGTTATAACTAGTTGCTGGATTCTTGCAAGTTCAGGTACTGCACGCTCAAATGAATCTCAGACAGTACGCTTACTTTTCAAGTGCGCTTTAGAAGGTTTTAACGCCCACTGTAGCCTCTCATTTCCATTTCATAATTTTTCGGCAACATTAACAGATTTTTCCTCGATGAAAATAGCTACGCGTACGAATGGGTCGAACTACAATGATGGTGATCACATTATGTATATTTATTCTTTAACATTTATCAAATTTCTGTTCCAGTAATTTAGTTTCTGCTGAAGCGAAAAACCTGAGTAATGTTGTAAAAAATGGAACCTAGATAACACAACAATAGGATGAAAAGGACCACCCCTCAAACAGCCACTAGATAAAGTTTTAGATAGTGTTTGCCCTAAAGCTCTACATTCTTAGCATCTGCAACGATATGGGCACAGGTGTTTTTACAATTTTGGTAGAGGTTTTTCTTTTCGCTCTATTTCAATCATAGTGCTTAGATAGAAAAAGTTTCAAAAGCAGTTTGAAATGTCGAAAGTCGTGAATCGATTATCTCAATCGAATAATCTCCAATAAAAAGAATGACAATTCATGGTCATAAAAGAATAAGAAGGAGAAAGAAAAGTTCTGTGATAAAAATTAATCTTGCCTTCAATGGCCACAACTTAAAAAAAAACTTGTGGAATCGTTCAACGATCAAGGTGCTTGGAAAATAAATGCAAAGAAGTGGTCTTTGCAAATTTTTTTGTTATGAAGATCTTATTGAGCAACAGAAGAGATAGTTTTTCCAATCAGATATGGGGTAAATTCGGCGCTTTCAAACTTTTCTCATACAAATATTTGGTTTTGATTGCATGAAATCCCTATCAGAAAGCTTACGTAATCTTACTCCCACAAGGGCTTACTGTTTGTCTACTTATTGGAAAGTATTTTCGAAGAAAAAAAACGAGTAATAAACCAAACGTTAAACCGCTTTAGAGGTGAAAATTAAGAAAACTGCAAGAAGAATAAAGTTTCATAAGAGGAATTTGTAGCAATCATCTTAATTCCGACGTGACCAAGTGTGAAACCACGATAGCTGAGCACCGAACTAGGCTAAGAGGGATTTGCTCGCGACTCACCCCTAAATTGCCGTACAAATACCAGCCCTCTAGGATTAACGCCTGAAAATTAATGTAGTGTACGTTGTAAGCCATTTTGGAATACCGTATTTTACACTGATGCTTAGTAGTCTGTCTTTTAGAAGATTTTCACGTTGAATGATTTTATGAAGGCAAAAAAGGTAACAGATAAAGAAGAAGCAGGACGTGGTGCTAATTATGCTCCAGATCTTCGTTGTACGGTGTACTCAATATGAACTCACGTCTTTTCTTCAAAGTCACTTTGGCTCGAATGAGTGTTTCCAAGGATTGTATTTGGAGGTGTGGGCTTTGCTTTCATAGTTGCCATATCGTGTTGACTCAGTGGAGAGAGCACAAAATGAAACATTAGAGCGCACGTCAAATAATGCTTCTCTGCTCAAGTGGAATAATGAAAACTTTTCATCCATGAATGACAAACACATTACTACTCGCCTCTTCCTTCACTGGTGTAACTGAAAATCTTACAGTTTGAAAATTTGTCTAATTCGGTGTGGATTGTATGCGCTCACATTTGACTGAATCTTTCATTCTACTCTGGATCTTTTACAGAAGAAACAATTCCTCTGGATTTTCGTCTAGTTTGAATCTGAGTGTATGTTGATTCTTGTTACGAAATGATTCAAGAACATAGCTTTCGTTTCGAGTGTTTTTTTTTGAGACCACAACTCAAATTTCAATATGCCTTGCAATCTTTTTTGAGCCACGCATGTGACTGGTCTGTCAAACAGGGCTGACTTATAGAGCCAAATACACGTGTTCCGATCTTGCGATCTCGTCAGTCGGGCAGCTAACCTTTTTCGTATATTTTTTTCGTTTCGATTGGCTGCGTTCGACGTCGCTAACTCTTATTGTGAGGACTGGGGCACCCACAGAGATTAGCAAAACACGAGAAAGGGTAACTGCCCGACTGACGAGATCGCAAGATCGAAGACGTGTATCGGGCTCTATAAGTCAGCCCTGTTTGACAGATCACTGACATGCGTGGCTCAAAAATGATTCAAGAACACTGTAAGAAGTCCAAATCAATGTGATTTTGGCATATGTGCATGATAGTCTTTCAAGTAAAGCTTAATATTACTGGCATATAGAGAAGCAATAGTATCTATACTATAAATGCTGTCGATTTACCGAAAGGTGGCAAACTGATGGTGGCATTTGACTAAAATCGCCCTAGCTTCAGAGAGGATAAGATTGATAAACACCAGTCCTAATAAGGATTCATAGCAATCTTGTGTATGCAGCCAGTAGATCAAAAAATTTATTATTCATGCCGAGGCCGCCGAAGGATTTATTCAGTGATACAACGGGCAACGTCAACAATTACCAAGTCTCATAATTGTTATCCGAACAACTTGTCATGTGGCCTTTCTGTTAATGGACTCTTGCACAGCCAACACACTTGTTTCAACCTTGACAGTCTCTAGTCGGGCAGAAGCCTTCACCTTTTAGCCAATCCACTGTGGGTGGTCCAGTCCTCACACTAAGAGTAGGCAACGACGAACGATATGCACTACACTGCCGACAAGTGGAAATCATTATATCCACAGTTCTTGCACACTCGATTGCTCTTGGCTGGTATTCTGAAATGTATTATACCGTTCTTTCCAAATGCTTTCTTGTGAATTTGAGGAAAACTGAGAAAGTGAAATTTGAGCATGGGTCTCAAGAAAGCACTCAAAAAGAACTATCCAGCCATCTGAAAAAGACACGGAACACAATTCCTTTTTCCGTTTATAATACATCGACGAGAGAGCGGATAATGAAAGGTTGAGTCGCCTTCTCGATCGAAACCTAACAATTGTCTGTGATGAAAATTGGAAGCTGCTTTGCATTTATATTCCTAGATTCCATGAAAATCGACTCAACTATCATTCAAAAACATATATAGAGATGGAGAAAAATGCTCAAAAAGCAGTCAAACAACGATTCAAATCCGAAGGCTGAAAATTAAATGCGAGAGAAAAAAGCTTAGGAGTCCATACAATAGGTTAGATTGTTCTGAATTTAACAGAGGCTTTTCCAACTTTAATATCACATGTGGAATATCTGAGTTCTCAAACGGCAATTATTGATTGAGTCATAAATCATTAAGATCTTCCACATTTTTGTCAATGAGATGCAAGTTTATTTTATTCCGGTTGTCACGTTAGACTTTATATTCAAGAAAGAGGTTAATTCATTGAGGTAATTTCCAGTCTCGGCTTGATTCCGAAACGTCTCTTGGGCTGTTTGAAGAAGCGATGGTGCGCAGATAAGATGCCCTGTAGGCACTTTTAATGAAGTAGAGTTTTGTAACCGAGTTGTTCAACTTTTGCATAGTCAGTAGTGCGACTTATGGATGCACGTTATCGTAGAGAGGATCAGTCGATTTTTACCGGCATCCATTTGTCAAACTTCCTCGACTTTCCTAACTTTTGTTGTATGCTTACAACACCAAAACCGTGAAGTTCTCGCCATCAAAAATTGGAAATTCGCCTACGATTTTTTTTTGTGTTCAACATCTAATCATCTATCAAGCCAATATCGGACTGTGTCTTCGATAACCCCTTTATTCCTATAGCCCATTAGAGTCTTAAAGAGTAAATGCTGTATTGCATCCAAATTTGGTTTTTCAAAAGTTGATACAACGAAATTGTCTTTTTGACACCTAGATTTTAACTCATAGAATTAGCCAAAAACACTCCTTGAGTTATAATGAAATCATTTCAAGCAAAAGTGATTAGAATAAGCTTACTTGAATATAATGAAACAGCAATCATTGAAAGTATGCAGAGCAAATACAAAGTTGAAAATCCTGCTTTAATTTCAGAAACAATCCAACATGTAGTTCCAGGTTGTACAGAAATAAATTTAAGAAGGAATCTACACCTGATAACACAACCCTAAAGACGGCGACGCCTCCGAAACTTTAGCCATCGATCTTAAAAAAACACATGCCAACCTCGCGAAAGATATAAAGGAAAACACAACGTCAAATCAACGCTGCCAGATACAGTAGCAGGTTTTATTCGGCTTAATAGAGCCTTGGACTACTCGACACTTTGGCGCCGACGGATTTCGCTTCAGCAGGATTGGGCTCCTGCGCATTCTGGCCGCTCAACGATTGCCATTTGTTATGAGTAGTTTCTAGGCTCTTGAGGCAAAGATATTTGGCTGTCAAGCTAGCTGGATATCAAAGCAACTAATTATTCCGTGCGCTTCATACTAAAGGGAAAGTCCATACATTCAACTTCATTACGTATCTCTTAAGGTGGCTGAGTGCGCATTTGATCATTACAATGAGTCGCTGCGACCTACCGGTGCATCAGGTTGCTGCTATTTTCCCAGACCCAGTTTGACACTAGCTTACCGCCCCGGAAAGATAAAAAGTTTGGTGAGCCTCGAGGGATGAAGCGAACCATTATCAGATACGTAGGTGTCACAGGTCATCTCTAATCACTGCGCCGTCTAACCCTTACTCAGAAAACGCACCACGACCGACGCGGAGCAACGGTTAGCATACGCTCCTGGAAAAAGTGAGATCTGGGTTCGAATCACGGCCGACGCAAACGTTTTTGCACACCACTCTACATTATTGTATTATGCCATATTTCTTCACATTGTAGAAGTCCCTAATTGAGTGTTCCAGCAATGTTCTTATCTCAAGACCGGCTGTCGACCAACCTCAACGTCAATCAAATAATTTCGTACACCTCTTATTCAAGGCGAACACAAGGTTGTCAAAAGACGATTTCGTGAACACGGTGTAGACAGTACAATAAATACGACAACTGGCTGACGTCTCAGCAGTCTCGACTTGTTCAGAGCCTGAAACTGCCAAATTGACGCGGGACCCACATAGTTAACATTTTTTACAACCAAATTAGATGAAACTTGAACGAAAAAATAAAGGTTGAATCATATAGTCGTGAGGATCTATCAAATAGTCACCGTAATTATTGCTTTCTAGTTCACTACATAACACGTAGACCAGTCGCAATCAGTATTACAAGAGCGTGATATGTGATTGTCTCGAATCCACAAAAATCTGCGGTTAATATATTGTTTTCTAATAGCCTCTTGTTCGCTAAATAAGAAATGTACGGGATATTTTTATTGCTACACAGTTTTCATCGTACTACTCGAATAAGTAAACAAACACTGCTATTTCTTTCTTTTTAGTTCAGTGACTCATTCGACAATGCATATACGAGTCAGCAGCTCCAAAAACATTGTTTCCACTGAAGTCTGTACTACTGAGAAAGTATAAAAATGATCATTTGGGTTGGAAGGGAATAAGTACATTTGAGCAAGCGAGTTAATCATACTGAAATTCATCCAGCTGAAGATGTCAAAACACGTTCAAGAGTTTGAACGGCAATTGTTTATTTGTAGTAGCATTTGCGTTTTCATTTCAATCGGTCAGAAAATAATATGAATTCTTTTTCGATTGCAATTTCTTCATAGACGTCAACTCTTTCTTCCTCTTTATAACTGAGTTCCAAATTGATGACACCGATGTCCGCGACCTTTGCAGGCGTCAGACCAGCAGTAATGTATTGGTCTGGAAGTCCAAAACTCAACTTGCGCATGCCGCTCTGAACATTTATAGATACTTCTACAAAGCAAAAAGATAAGGAAACATTGTCAGTTCAGCAGCAAATCTGCTTACGATGTAGAATATATGGTTTAGTTGTGTCTGTGTCAAAATGCTCCAGCATGATTACTTTCTAAGCTCAGCATTTCTTAACACATCGCAACCTACTAGTAGTATGAGCCTATATAAATCGCGATTTCTAATGATGGATATTCTTGAGATGGAGGAAAGTACTTCCGATCAGATTAGTATGTGGGATTTCGTACATGTAGTAAAAAAACCTATGCAAAATCAACTAAAGTCTTAGCTTTCGCGTAGGATACCGACCGCTCATTTAATACCTATATGAGAGGGGTAGGCGATGTACCGCTACATACTGTGAATAGTGGACCTTCCTTAGACTATAAAATAAATCAAAACGAGATGCTTTATCATATGTTATGATCAAACACCCCAATCTATGCATATGTAAAGCAAAAATTGTCTAATTTGTACTAACTGTAAAGATGGAGGTTGAACAAATTCAGGTACAATATACCTCATCTCCTACATGAAAAGTGGTGATGAATATAAACTTGAAACGAGGTAACCACTTTGTGTCCACACAGAATAAAACTTAGATGGAAAGGCGTAAAACTGGACAAGCATTCTCCATAGGACAGAAAAGCACAACGGAGATTAATTTTTGATGCCAAAAAGAATTTTGAGACCAGTGTCAAAAGCGTCTGCTCGGAAAGTTCCTAAGGCCTTTTCGAGAACGCGACAGAAACGAATAGAATATAGAGTTCTCAGATATCAAAGGTTATGGCACGTCACCTCAGACTCATTTTCTAGTCTGAATAAGGCTTTTTATCCACAGTTTATGCAGCACACCAATGATCTTTTCCATGTAAGTGGTTTAGAAGCGGGCATCTATATGAAAGTTATTCATCTGGAAGTCTTTTATGCTGGATTCTCACTACACACAAAAGATATTCACGAAGTAATCAGAGATGGTATGATGCTGCACTTCTAGGCTTTGGAAAGGCGAAATTGCCGAAACATCAGCCATCATTTTGAAGAAGATGTTCACCAACTGTAAGCAAGCTCTACATAAAAAAAGGACAATTCAAAAGAGCGCCTGTTACTCGACTGAAATTAGTCTCGTTTATCTTACCTTGATTCCATCATTACAGTCATGGTAGATGCTCAGAACGGGTTCCATTGCGGTGAATTCTCTCGTTGCTCCAGTAAGATGAAACTCTCCGCTTGAATTGGAGTAGCTTTGATCAAGCAGATCATGAGGATCAGGCCATGCTGAAACAATGACATCTCCAACTCCATCTGAGTTTGTTGGTACCTATTTTTCTTCACGGCAGCACAGTGAATCATTCAAATTTCAGTCTCACACTGCCATCAGTTCTGTCAACTGAACGAGAGAGTATACTTCGTCTTTGAGTTGGTTTCTTGTAGATAATCCTGTAAGAACGTACGGATGTGTTCCTTCAAAAATAAGGGTGCTCATACTGTCTTAAGAGTTCTAAAGCAATAATCTCGCTTGGAACGAAAGGTGTATCATCTTACGACTACAAGAGAAGAGCAATCGACTGTACAATATTGCCTGTACGGTGATTTTATAACATAACGGCGCGGGTAAAACATTCGACATCACCTCCTGTGTACAAAAGATATCTCCTCACGGGTTCTACTGAACCGATGGGCATCGTGCTACTGACGAGGGTGGAGGGCCGAAACACTCGCACTGTATGAGTGCCATGATAGTCTCATGAAAGACTCAAAAGATGCTATCAGATCATAAAACGAAATTAATCCAAGACACTAATAACTATCGTTGAAAAACGATGCAGAATACTGCGCATTCTCTTTGTGCCAGCAGCCTAGATATATTGAGAACGCGTGTAGCGTAGGAGATGAAGGTAATGAACAACACACTCCGGATCGATCTGCGGTTCGACCTCCACAGCATTGGCTTGTCATGCTTTTCATCGTCTGGGAGTCGGCAATTTACCATTTGATCTGGATAGCATCATCGCTTTGATACATTGGTGGTTCGCCGCATGCGGTTTATAAATGAAATACAGATTCGTTCACCTCTATGACACCTGATAAAGCCAAATGTATGGTATATTTTCCACAAATGATCAAAGCCAAAAGATATATCCTATATTATCAACTATTCTGTACACGACATCAACGTCATTTGATGTTTATTTGCCCCGTGTGTCACTTGACTTGACTTTATGCGACATGTCAACACTTCTTGAAAATTAACGGATTTATCAGACACTCAGATAAATTCAGCTGTACGTGAAATCGCTGGGATGTTATAAAAACAAAAGTCCCTAATAGTATATACAAAACTGTAAGCTAGAAGATCAAGATCGGATTCACTAAGAATTCGTATTTATTGAGCAGAAGCACTGTTTTTGTCGCAAATGATCATGCTTTATCTGAATGTGTTGTATACAAATTCATCGATTTCCAAGTGACGCTAATCCAAGGTTTGCGGATGTTGGTATCTATGATTCATCGTCGAGAAAAATGAGCAGTACCAGCCAGCACACCATCGAGAATATTCGCTCTTGCCGTTATCGTTAACTTTTTCGGCACATTGGTTCACTACGAGTAAAGTAAGTGAGTTACAATTAAGTGTCTCTTCCACACGTCAACCTCCGACTGAATATGGTGGCGATGGACCATTACAAAGAATGGGAGCTGTGCTAGTAAATGTCGTCTCATTCTTTGAATCGACCGCGATTTGTGCCGTCGACGAACATTGTTTTCCAGAACCCTCAAAACTTTTCACTTAAGATGAACTTTGACGCATTCAAGAAGGTGTCATGGCGGCTCGAAGTTTTTTGGAACTGAGGCATAACTGTGGTCATAGAGATATTGAAGAATGAGTGATCGGGCAAATGTGCCTCCGTGGTATAGTGGTAGAGTACGCGTCCCCGGCATGGATAAAACGCGGGTTCGATTCTCGCCTGAGGTCGTTTCTTTGCTCACCACTCATTTCTCTAAGGTATATGAGGCATAACAATCAAAAAATTTTCCGTATAAGTATTTTGCTAAGTGAACTATTAACCCGGTGATGTCGTAAACTAAGATAAATCAAATTCAAATAAACTACAGATGTAAAAGGAGTAAAACGCCTGCTTCAATACCCATGAAATACAATGAGAGACACTGAGGGAGACAAAGGACAGTATGCACCACCCACTGCCAATGTCCTCATCCCACAGTTTGAGAAGCACATCCGTCGCCGGCTTCGCACCACAGATTAATCGTCCCTTGACAGCGATGGATTGATCACGAAATGCAGCACCCATAAAAAGAATGGAAACGATTACGAAGAGGCGAATCATCGCTCAATCTGCAAGACGAGAGATCAGAAATGTTTGCTCAGAATATAAAGCAGATCTTTAAAGTTCAACTTCATATACTATTATCTTACCTTATAATGCGTTTTGAACATTTACAAATTATCTCTTTTTGTAAGAAAAAGATGCGTCTCAACTAATGGAACTAAGCATTTGAATGCAATTTTTTTTGCGGCAGTTCAACTGTTGGGAATGATTTTCTCGACGAATGATGTTGCGATGATTGAATAGTGTCGAAATAATTGATGATTACGCTGAGTCACAGTTCCACCTTCCAATTTTGTAGACTTCTATAGCACTTTTGTGCGACAAGTAGTCAGGAGTTGTCATGCACAGAAATAAGCCCTCTCTAATGATTTAAGCAGATTGCAAACTGGTCGTAGTATAGTGTTAAACAATAACCTAGCATCTCAAAGTTTTTACGTTTTCTTGAGACTTCATATAATGGAAGATTTATGAGCTCAACATGAGAGAATTCACCGTATTTGCTCAAGCATACTTTCTCTTCATGAAGCATTCTAGTTCTCTATTTTTGTCTATTCTTATGCGCGATACCTCAGAAAAATAAATAATTTCATTAACTCCAAGTTCTATCTTTAATGCTGCGTTTTCAATTCTGAACAACTTCTACTGATTCAAATAAAAATCACCAAATTGTACACGCTTTTATCAACAAGAAATAATTTTGTTAACCGGCTGCTTGGAATTTGAAATTCTGGAGGTAGCAAACTTGTCAGTCGCGGCCTTGGCTTGGTTTCTAGAGCATTTTTCGTACAACAAATCGTAGAGACAATTGTAGAAGGGCTAGCCAATAAACAAGAGGTTTGATGTATATGGAGGCTGAAAAAGGAAAATCATGGCTCGCCCTGTACAACCTATGAGGAGTTTGTTGTGTGACGAGTCACTGGACGATATAGTGAAGAGAGATTCATACGTCACTATGAGCAGTTCCAAGTGCACGCGGAAAAATTTGTGATGCGTTTGATAGATTTAATGAGCTTATTCTTTTGTTGTGATCATTTCTCCTAAATTCAGAAAGCTGTCGAAGCCATTTGCAAACCAACAACAGTTAAAATGATATATTGTAAGCGATTTTCCTTTATCGGCACGGACCAGTCAATATAGCATATCTTCTTTGTTGATCAAGCTTGTAGCTCGAGGTTGTTGATTAAAGAACTTTATTCCGTTAACGTTCCGATGCGTTGCGTTTTCGTCAGTTCCAATAATTCAAGCAGATCGTCCACTGTAGTTCGTCGTCTTCCGATTTTTTATCATCAAATCCTGGAGCAACAATCTGTGAAACTTCTTTTACTTTCGAATTTTTTAGCATGTTCTAGAGTAGTTTTAGTGGTCAAATAGAGCTCACCCTTGAGTTCTCAAGATATTGTGCGTGTATTCGGCCGAACTAAACGCTTCAGTTCTTTGTCGATTATAGCAAAAGGACGATCGTGATCTTTTTCAATATTATAGTTAACCTCTAAAGGTCGACGTATACAAGCTGAGGAACACGATTGTTCTAAAGCCTTTCTCGCTGGATGGAATTTTTTTCTCAGACACCTTGTCCTTGTAATTATTTGAAAGTTTAAATCTCTGCGATTTCAACAACATATATGATTTTTTTGAAAAAAGCCTTGTTTTTACGTTGTAATAGCGGGACATAAAATTAAGTTTCACACTTAGTTCGCCCTATCTGCTCGGCTGAGGCTTGTATACAGTCCTCTGCCAAACTCTTACTAATTCAATAGCACAATTTTGAGAATTTTGAAGCTGTAATTGGTTTTTTGGAAGATTAGCACAGAGCGCTTCAAAAGCAAAAAAACATTACGTTCCATACTCATAGTTTTCTTTCTACGTGAAAGTTATCTATAAAGTAAACCATATCACCTTGTAGAGAAATCCATGTGGCATCAATAATACAAATAAAGTCAAATCTAGAGTGTTTCCCAAAACAGGGAAAAAGTTTTGTTTCAATTGCAAAAATCACACACAACTGGTGAATCGCGCTAGGCGATCGACCAACTATCGTCCCGTAGGGATTAATAAACTATGTCGAAATCTTCCTGAATTAGCGTTGCAATTTTCGTTCTCTAATGCTTGTTTGGCTATATATTTCGTCATTATTTCGAGCTTTTTGTGCAGCGTATTTCTGGGTTTGAATTCACGAACATAAGATTATCTAAATCGTTGTTTTTACACCTAGAATTCTAGACTCATCTGTAAATTGCACTGATGATATTATAATTCAATTTGAAAAATGGAATTATTTATAATAAGGTTTATAGTGAAATTCAGCTGTATGAAGTTTTGTAAAAACTAATGCCAAAGTATGTGCGAGATAAATGAAATTACAAATCCGATTCATTTTCGAGCATCCTAATTGTTAATGCAGATATTGGAAGATCGAGTTTCCCAAGTTTTTCGCTTATGAGTAATTATCGTAGTCTGGTAATCAAATTGGTAATAATTAGTAATTATCATAACCTTGCAAAGAAGAGCATAAGATTATTCAAGGATCTACGAGGTGCAAAGCAATACGGTTTTTGCGCAATTCATAACTATGGTAATCACTCCAGACAATTCAAAGATTATGAAACATTTGTGATTGCAATAGTTTCAGCAGTATGGTTGACGTTGTACTGTACAAAAACAGCCGAGTAAAGTAAAGGAGACTCCGTGCTCCCAGAAATCTGCCAGACTTTCCTCCGTTTCACTGTATTGCTGTCATCACTGTATTTGAAGTGATTCGAAAGTATTATCCTACCTAATGCGCGAAATATGCACCATGCCATGATACAAAATACTGACTGTAATTTTAAAATGGGGCTCCGTGGACGAGCAGCTGTGATGCTCGTTGTGGAGAGCGCGGAGCCGACCTTTACTGCCAACTCTCTCCGGCAGTCAACGGCGCTCAACGCCCTATGGAACGCCACAGCCAGGTTATTCTCGAGATTGCAAGGAGACTTGCTCAACCAGTATTCTACAAAGTTCAAGATGTAGGCGAATAAACAGTTCGAATGCTAGAAGCTGGGATCTGCACAGTGAAAAAAAATGTAAAGACGAATCAATAAAGTGTCAAAAAAGTTCATAATTAGGGAGCAGTTTTTCGAGGGCGGAACAATTGAGAAAGTCAACTATCAAAAAGAAAATTGTGTCTAAGGAGCTACACGCTGAAGAGCAGGAAAGTAGTAATGACTGTCACATTTTTCAGAGACGTGTAATTATTCATCACGACCGTCTTTGGGGGGCGATGATGTGGAAGTGATTCAACTCATTATTCGATTATTTCATAAACCACCTTTATAGTAGTGGTGGATAACGCTGCTGTATATACTACTGAAACAACTGAAAATACTCATCTCTTTGTGACAACTCGTTATTGGGGACCAGCACTCTCAACCAATTAACTCCTTCGTAGTATGAAGAACGTGAGATGACGAAGTGTGACCGGACACATTTTTAGGCTGAAGCAATCTTCTATCCACAGCATCACAGAATTTCACTCAATCGCAGATTCATTGAAAAACCGACATGGTGCCATCCACCGTTGTCCTACACAATGTAATAATCTTAGACTAATGTTGAACCTACTAAGTAAACTCAAAGGAATCTATTCTTGTTAAGAACAATTTACTGCAAGGTAACATCATGATGTGGACACTAATCAAAATACTCATGATGCCACCGACGATGCTTCCAATTAATGATCTTCTCTTCTATTTTTCGCTTCAGCATACATGCACATCAATTGAAATGGCCTTCATCTCTGGTCTTATTTTGAAGTTCGCTATGTGAAACAAAAGTTTCACCAGTGTCAACTACGAAGAAAGAACGCTTCACTAAGGTGACACTTACATAGATAGTGGAATGGGTCCGTCTGGTAGAGTTGGGTGGACCCCAGCACATCCACATCCGTTTCTTCTCGTTATCACTGTTCGTGGTTGTTGTATCATTGGAGTCAGCCGGCGTGTGTGATTTCGTATCATTATCTGTGAAATCAAACAATCAGCTTCAGATCATGCTAAAAACGCGATTACTCTAGTAATTTCCTCTAAATGGCGATATTGGTAGAATGGTCGATGTTGAGGCATGCTACAACACGTCTACACTGCGCATTGGTTAACATTCCCTAGTCGTTGATGACCCGGCGACACGATTTATACGTAGTCCTTGCAGCAGAACTTCTATCGAAATCCGGTTTGCTTAATTATTTCTGCTTCATTCACGGCTTTCGATGTGTGCAGAAAGACAATCCCGTGATTAGCATGTAGAGTAATAAATAAGTATATCGGGCTAAAGGATAGAATTCTCCACTCTTCTCCCTAAGGTGATTTTGCGAGCCGAGCTTTACTGGTGTGACATCATTTCCTTTTCAAAGTAGTACTTCACATGAATTGTGAGAAGGATGTGTTGATATTGGTTCAACAGCTTCATGATGTCGACGGTGATGTCACTAAGCCTTGAAATTGTACCTTTTCCATAACCTAGAAAATATTAGGCGGTTGGCTGTAATAGAAATATGAATATCCATTATGAAGATCATAGAACGAAAAAGCTTTTTTAGATTTTCTGAATTTTCTAATGATAACTTTTGGTGAGTGAAGCTTTCTTCTCGGATCGGAGTTGTCACTAGAAAATAGCGATACCATGCTACATTCTTTAAAGACATTTCTTCATATCAAATCTTTTTTGTGCTGATTTCAACAGTTTCTTTGTCTGCGATATTGTGAGTCCTTTGGGAAACTCTTGTAGAGCTGCATTTTTACTTTTGCCGTGTTAAGTTGTGAAGATTCAGTATTTTTTTTTTTCGTCTTTAACATCTCAGTAGAGTGGAAGCAAAGATGTGCTCCTATCTTTTCGTCTAAGCAATGAGAGTAACTTGAAGGAACTTTTAAGTCCTTCGAAAAGCACTTTGTAGTCTTCGATCGAGTCTCTTTAGTATGTCGGTCATGTTTCATAGGACTTCGCTTAAAATATTTTAACCGTAAACAGTGTGACTTGTAGTTTCAACTGATAACATGAGCTATTTTTCAACTTGCGGCCGAAGTGACCTTTGTGCAGAGGAGTCTATCATTAGACTAAGTACAGAATAATGATCCTGTCAATCTGTCTGGTAGATAGATTCGTTTGTTTGAAGAAAATAATCAATCTCTTCTTATGTCATACCGTTAAGTAGCTCTCAAGATGTCTAGCGGTTGCTTTTTTCCTTCAAAAAGGATGATACAAGGAAGAGAAGTATTGCCGCAAAAAATTCTGCAAAACGGTTCCATCCTCATGCACCTCTTCTAGTTATAAAAGCTTCCACTTCTCCTGGTTTTATAGATTCTGGTGACGATGCTTCGATTGAATTTATATTCAACTTGCCACTGCAAATAGTCACCTCCAAGGCGACAGATCGAAATTGGTTTGGAGTGCAGTGCTTTGTAATTACATATGTTCATAGTCTAGTACAAAGTACTCCTCCATCCCACCTCTGTTTTATAGTCCGTGCTCAAAAACAATGATAGTCTGAAAATGATATAACATGTTTTAACCGTTTGTTAGGTCTGAGTGCTAAAAAGGCGCCCGTTTCGTCCTCAAAGGCTCTTGAGTAGCACAACAACTACTGAAATCCTGGAGGACGAAACAGACAACTGTCTATTACTTAATCCTGACAAACGGCTCAAGACATGTTATGTTATTATCAGACTGCCTAGCGCAAATCTTAATCTGTTGTTGTTAACTGGTACCTGCAAACTGGATTCGAACTGATGCCCCTTATTTGTCTCGGTGTCTTTCTCCTCACGTAACTGTTAATTCAATTCGTTCGAGGCAACACACAACCTTAAGCTGCGGTCGTTTGAAGCGATGCTTCATTGTACGACGTTTTTCAACAGCTAAGATCTAGAAAAGTCTCGGAACATGAAAGAATAAAATTGGCTGCAATCTAGTCATTCTCAGCCTCAACGGAATTCACCAAAGAGAGATTTCAGTGACATCGGAAGTAGGAAAGCTCTTCACACGCTCACCGCTTTCCATGAATCTTCCTCTTAGTATTCTAGGTGGAGTTTGAAGATAAGAGTTTACATGAGTTGTCAGTGCACCTTTTTCACATCAAAATACTAGAATGTGATGTTGAGTTGCATCACATGGAATGACGTAGCGTTCTCCTCCTCACTCACTCCTCCCTACAAATCACTTTGCATTTCTTGGATTGGAGAATTTGAGATTTATCCAGAGTTGAAGCCACTTACCCTCTCATTTTTTAGATTGGGTTAGGACAGTAACTGATACTTCAAAATCTCTTCCGTTCGTCTTTGTCCGTCTAGTAGATTGTTTTGTTTGATTTACATTTCTTCTAAAAGATGCTCTTTTTGCATGGATCAAAAGTGGTCGTCCCGTTTTGCCGATAAACTCATGCCCATGTGCATTGCAGGACATTATGTAAACTGTATTCGAACTCATCAAGTCAACGTCACTTACATCAGGGCATATTACGCATCTTGCAGTGGGCATCAACGATTCTCTAATTACAAACTAGTTAGCGTCCGATATATCCGCTGGTAATTCAATCATTACCACCGACTTCTCCAAACCGGCTCTGCCAAGGTAATTTTTCATACCTATAGCTTTTTTGTTGGATTACGAAAGGTAAGATAGACGTTATCAATCTTTTTCGATGCGTTTTTGCACATGCTCCTGAGGAGCTACAATTTTGTGGCGGTTTGGAAATGGCTGCTTGCCGCGCTAATTTCGATCTACTTTCTGCATATTTCGTGCTCACACGATTGTTAATTTTTGAACATTTTTCACAGGAGCTGCTTCTGTATGTAAATAGCGAGGTCTTCGACAAGGATGTCTTTGCTGTTTGGTGTTTGGTACCACCTAGCATCAAAGGCTATGTAAGGAAAAACGAAAGAAATTCAGGTCTTGTGTTTGGGTTGAATATTAGGTTGCTCAAAAATTAGTGTCAGATCTGTAATCTCCTTCTTTTATGAATTTTGAAAAACGAGTAGTTTTATCTATTACATTAAACTTCATGTTATGAATCTACGCTCTACATCCTTATGCGGACAATAAGGATCTGGGCCTCTCGTGTTCGGACGGATGGAAAAATTCGAGCGCTTCCAAATACATGATTAAGTACTTAGAGAAACACTCTCTAAAATGAATAGTAGAGTTTTAGTAAGGAGTCTTCTGTGTGAATAATTTTTAGTAAAATTGGAGCCAAAGATTATCAAAATCTTGCATTCTCAAAGGGCGAATCCACATTCTTACGAAAAGGAGTTATTTCCAACTGTTAATCAACATGCTTGTTGATGATTTTGTGGTCAGTCAATAGTTCGATTGATTCTGATTTGAGCATTTTACTTGTTGCGTAAGAATGGACCTTCATTACGTTTGACTGATAAAAAAGGTAACGTTTTGCAATTGCAATTCATTTTTTGACTTTACAGCGGATTTTTTAACATGTAGTAAGACTATGATTCTTAAAGACTTTCTTGTAACCAAAATCAAGTTGTCACTAATAAGACTTCTGCAAATATAATTTGAATAAGATAACGCCCGAATATCTTGAGAATCCTTACTCTGAAATATAATTTTTGCTCCATGCAATCGCATTTCAAGGAACGCGCCCGTGCATTCATGGTTTAGACTAGATACTAGCTAGTCCGCTAGATTACTGATTGTTATTCGACAGATCCTTTCATTATTATTTTAGCCAGCATGTCATGTGGTCTAGTAAGGGCTCTTGTACAGCTCGATACACGTGTTTCGTCTTTACAGACTCGTCATTCGGGCAGAATCCGTCGTCTTTCGATATTTTTGAAGTCAGTTCTCTCGGGAGCTCTGCTCCCTTACATGGAGTTATCGAAGACGTACGTTTTACACTCTATGTCAAGCGAAATTTTCACCCAACACAGAGTGTTTTCGCACTCGATTGCTAGCTGGCTTGTATATTTACCATATTATACCTTTCCTATACATATTATACCCTATACCCTATACCTATACCTCCCGAGAGAACTGACTTCAAAAATATCGAAAGACGACGGGTTCTGCCCGACTGACGAGTCTGTAAAGACGAAACACGTGTATCGGGCTGTACAAGAGCCCTTACCAGACCACATGACATGTTCGCTCAAATAGTAATGAAAGGATTTATTGAAATTTGAGCGTGGTCTTGATAAGGCACTCGAAGGAAAGTTATTCGATAATTTAAAAAAATGGGCATTCTAATAACACGACTGCCTTTTAGAAAAGACATTTTCTTCTCGTGTTAATAGAAAAATATCATTTCGTTTTCCTCGGCAGTCAGTCAGTCTCCCCAACTTTACAGCGGATTTGTTGGTACTTATATAGTATACTGTATATTTTGACCGTACCAATACGATAAGTTTGGTAAATTATATTGCATGGATTTTCGCAAACGATGTACAGTGAAAAAGCTCAATCTTGGAAGGTCTCACTTTGTAATATGAAAGCTACATTTTGTGCGAAAATGCATTTTCCTAATATTGGTCTTGCAATAATGGAAGACTACAACTGGCTAAAGTTGTGTCATCTAAGAAAATGGGAACTATATGAAACACAGAAAACCACAAAGCTGATATTTTAAACGGTACGTAATCAAGGTGAAAAATCTTCCGTCTCTAACAATGCGCTATTTGAATTTGAGAGCAAATGATTATATGTTGCTCACATACAAACTTTCACAACTATCTTGTACATTAGAATACTTGGTGGTATGTCAACAACTGCTGCTGACTATTATAAAGCGGCCGTTTTCAGCGTTGCACTCTACAGCTGCACTTGCTTCATCGGAAATGAGCGGCAGAACAAACGGGATATCATTTTTGCTATAATCGTCGTTTGAGCCAGAGGCTTTTCTCCTCAAGCTATTTTGAGAAGCCACAGTTCCAGGACCATTGAAAATGGCTGTTTTCGTAGCCAGTCGTTAGCGACGTGTTGTTTGAATTAGAAAATATCCTTTGAAACGTAACTGAAGTGAAAGGTAGATGTCCAATCAACATCGACCATAGAAAGGTTAAGGCTCTCCAGTGTAAGCTAATCCTGAATAATAGATAGACTAAATATTGGTTACATTTTAGTTAGAACCAAAGTATAAGATCTTCTGTCAATAAATGTTTACGTGATCTTATGCCTACATTAGTAAAAGTGAGATCTCAATGTTTGAACTTCTTCGCGATGCTCCAAAAGGAAAAATATGACGCCATAGAGTGATTTTAAAGAATGAGCAAAACTATTGATTGCCGATCAGTGAAAGAATAGCTGGTTAAAGTGATATGAAACATCTGGCAGTTTTCTGTGGAAATAAACGACAATGTGATCATATCTTTCGTTTCGAGTGTTTCATAAGATCACGCCTAAACTCCAGTTTGTCTCATGGTTATTTTTAAGTCACGCATGTGGTCTATTCTTGACACTTATACAGTTCTATACACAAGTTTCGGTCTTGCACAGCCACGTCAGTAACACAGCGCCTTTCGTCTTAGCCACTCCTTCCGAGGAGAATCTAACTTTTTTTACATAAAAAAGGCGCAGATGTACTATTTACATGGGCCACTGAATGGAAATATCACTGAATGGGCAGTGATGTACACTCGATTGCTCTTAGTTGGTATCGTCAAATATATCATACCATTCGTATCGAGTGTTTTCTTAAGACTCACGCTCAAATTTCAGTACGCTTGGTAATTATTTTTGAGCCATGCATGTAGCCCGTTTTTTGGGATCATACAGCCCAACACACGTGGTTCGGCCTTGACAGCCTCGTTAGTGGGGCACTGCCCTTCATCTTAGCCAATTCCTTCAGGTAGAATCCAACCCCCTACATAGAGAAGGCGCAGGCGTACTATTTATACAATCTACTAAGTGAGAATATTACTGGGTCAGTGTGGTCATATTCAAAAAAGTAGGAGTTTTTTTAACTTAACGCTTTTAGCAGCAGCATGATGTTTCAGATTTGAAATGTTTATGTTAGCATAAATTATTTTAGCTTAGTGTGTCTCTTTTCAGCGTCGCAACATTCTCCGTTGTCTTATAGCTTCGAGGTTTATCACTCCAAAATCCAGTATTCTGCTAGGCGTTGATCCATAAGTGATGTATTCATCAGGTAGAGTAAACTTCACTTCGCTGGTCTCGCCCTTGAACAAGGTTATAAACGCGGAACGCCAAAGTTAACAGCCGTTCATCTTACCTCACTTTCTTCTCGACAGTTATGATAAATCATCAAGTAGGGATCAATGTTTGAGATTTCATCTGTTGATCCTGCGAGATAGAACTCCCCATTAGGACCAGAGTGACGACGGTCAAGCAGGTCATCAGAATCGGCGAAGTCTAGAATAATGACATCTGTCATACAGTAAAATCAGAACTATTCTCGTATTACTTTTAACTTACCGTTGTTTTTGCCCAGTATAACCCAATTTATTAGTAAAAATTCGATTGCACAAAACCACGACATCTGTCAATTAGACAAGACGCGGATATTCCGTCTATAAGATGAAGTTTCCTTTAGACTTTTAGATAAAGATTTGTGAAAGTGTTTTCATAAGAAGGAATGGTCAAGCGCTCTAGAAAGTTCTGTGGAGAAATATGATCTATTACAAGCATAGTAATGAAGCAAGCGAAAACATGGCGCAATACTTTCGAGTTTTTACTCAATTATGATTAGCTTAGATAAATCATCGAAGGGGGTGTGTAGCCCAGTAGTTAGAGGTACCATGCGATACACATTGGATTATTCTATGCACTTCGCTTAAAACAATATATAATCTGATATCCATATCATGAGCCTGTTTTGAGTGAGGTCTATAAAGACAGTCGAATTTGAAGATATTATTCATTTTAATTTACACATGAGTGGTCGACTGCTGATCAGTGCGATGTTGGAGGATTTTATCTCCAAAACATGCGGTGATTCAAAATAATTCGTCGTTTCCTTCATTTGTAAGGCTATATCCCCTGCAAGGGATCTACTAAACCAAAAACCACCGTACTACTGATGAGGCTGAAAGTTGGAAAATCGTGTATAGTACTGTATAAGTGTCATAACAAACCTTATGCAAAAGTCAAGGTATGTTATCGCACTACCACCACACTGTATAGCACAGATCTCGTTCAGTGCTGTACAGAATACCAGCCCATGGACATTTGGGTAGATATGCTACATTGATAATTATCTAATCACCAAAAGTGTACCTTTAGGCCAACTGAGGATTTACTCCCTGTATGATATGTAATAGAGTAAAATATATGGTTGATTTTTCGGAAACTGATCAACGTCAGAAGTTTTATTCCTAAATTTTCCAGGTAAGCTGTATTCAGCTCATTTATCTGTATAGAATAATCCAGAAGAGCATTCCTAATCCGTCGTTCCCAACGACTGTAATTGTAAAAGTGTAAAGAAATAACGTGAAGAAGTGTGATAAAATAAGAAAATGCTTAGTCGGATATATAAGCAGACGAGGAGTTCTTATCAATAACGCATCCTATAAACTGTTTTTCTTCAGAAGCTCATAGAAGGATAGTGTCTTTCAAAAAAACGATGACTAATGATTCGCGACTTTACGCACCTCGGAAATTGGTTATATTATAATGTGCCATATCTAATTAATTAGTTACCATTTTTTCAATAAAGGAAAATTGGAAACCAAATCAAAATTAATCTGTTAACAAAAATTCACTGATCGAAAATTGCGTGACTTATTCGAACGGTAAAGGCAGAGACTGTATGAGTATAGGTTGAACACATAATTGATCTCTTGCAAGACTTTGATGATGACTGCATTGGCAGGACCGATAGGCACTGTGTATGTGTATTGTGTGCAAAAAAAGGATATTTGGATGATAGCACAAAAATGAACAACGACGATGACTTTGAGGTAATAGTGACATTGTGGATAACGAGTCTAAAACGTTAATTAGAAGAACTATGCAAAATTCAACTTAAATTCTGGTAGTCCAGAAAAGATTTAAAGCAGTATGCTTGGATGGTATGAATAAAGTGGCACTTTGTCTCACACCTATACTCTAAACGTAATAGGGCTCATTTCTCATAGCTTCCATAGTGTGTCACAGCACATTAAAAGCCATTATTTATGATGGAAGCGAAACTGTAAAATTCCTTCACAGATATTTAGATTGAAATATTATTTCATAGATATTTAGAATGATTGCTGGAATGGATTTTTAGCAAAGTGAAAAACCATCGAGTTGAACTATTTGGAAAACTTTTCACGCAGAGCCTCAGTATGATCTGATATAGTGAAGCATATTTAGCTTTCAACATAAACGTACTCTCCAAAACGTAAACCATTGCAGTCAAAGATATGTAGCATGTTTGTATAATTTTTAGAAAGATGATGGTTTAGAAAAAATTCTTGACCCATCGAATCAGCGCATCTTGAAATCAAAGGTCATGCTGAGTATTAGTTTAGAACCATTCATGTATGGAGAAAACGACGCTAATGAAAGCTGGTAAAACAAGATGCTCATGAGGTTCTTCAAAAGCAAAGCAATAAGTCACACAACCAGCATCGGATCTATAACGGTGTGTGACTTATTTGACAAAAAAACGAGTCCCAACAATATCAACATCAACTGCGCTTTTCCAAAGTCCCTGTGCGCAAAGTTACTAGGTTCTAATGCTCATCGTGCCTTGTAGTTAGTGACGAAAAATTCGAAAATTGAGAGAATTGATGTCATCAGTCCTATGTCGACAACAATAAGCTGCACCGGCGCACTATTGACCTTGCCTGCTAGCGCTAAGATATAACTGACTTTTTTTTTGTCAGTCTGATATGAAAAGAGCATGTGCGGTACGATCAAAAGACATCTCCCGTTGAACATCTGTGAAGGTCTCTCACAAGCAGTTTCCTTCTGAACTTAGTTTTTTCGGTGTCCTCAAAATGTCACTTTCAAACTGTGTTTTAGTAACTTAGAACAAATTTATCCGTGACGTAACTTTTTTTAATTTGCTGAATACTTATTAGAAAAAAATTTTTGATCTTGCTATATCTTGAAAGGACGTATCTTCTCGCCGATTACAGGGTCGGCTACGGTCAAGTCAGTCAAAACAAATTCTAAAATCTAAAAAACAGTGAACGCGCTGCTAGAATACATAGAAATCACAATAAGAGATATTGAGACGGTAGAGAAGAGATAGCTTACCAAAAATACCGCTAACGTCCTCGTCCCAGAGTCCTATCGACAAACATGCTGCCGGCTTTTTCCCACAAGTAATTCGTCCCTTGACGGCTATAGACTGTATGCGACAAGCAACACCAGTTAAAAGAATGGAAACGATTACGAAGAGGCGAACCATCACTCAATCTAAACAACGAGGATACAAAAGTAACTACTTAGGAGACGACGCATGTTCTATAGGCTTAAGTTTGAAATAGAATTTCTCAACGTATGATGGATTTCTTTAGTGCAAGAGTGTAACGGTGATGCTTCGTGACATACACGTGACCGCGTGATTGTTAGCTTTGCAGGTTCGCCAGGTTCGCTACGGCATCGACTTGGTACATCGGTGTCCACTGCGATTAATTAAAAAGGCCAGATATGGGGTTAGTGTGCGCAGCACGTGCCGACATGCAATAATTAAACCCAGCAAATTCTAAGGAGAGACAGGCAATCAAAGATTGGCAGTGTATGGTTAACTCAAGAGCCTCTGAAAAAGGGCAATCACAATTTCAGATTTATTCTGAGGTTTAGTGCTTTTTGTGTATCAGCAGGCTCGTGCTTAAATTCACAACGTACCTTGCCAAAAAACAAACGGTCAATAAAACCTAGTACTTCCAGGACAACAATGGTTTTAAGCCATTAGGTTGCTAAGATGTGAGTCACCCAGAGCCGCAGATGAGCTCCAATGCCCATGACTAACTCATTCATCCTTAGACTTCAGAGAGAGCTAGTACCTTACGAATTCCGATGGTGGTCCACTTATTATACTCAACCGCGAAGAGCGACACGATGATTGCTTCAAAGTTAACAAAAAATAACTTGATAAGACGTTTGAGCATGCTTTGAGGCTTGATATTGGCACTTACATATTGTTAGACAGGCTTTCGTCTTTTCGGATTTCTCAATAGCATAGTCGCCTTTGGTTTAGTCAATCGTATTCTAAATAATCGGTTGAGAGTAAGGCGTCATTCATTCTGCTAGCCGCAAGCACTCGACTGTGGTCAGCTCGATGTGGGGAGATTTTGTTAACTGACTTGCGGTGATCTATTATTCGAAGTCGATTCCTTTATATAGGGGAATATCTCGAAGAAATCGATTAACCGAGGGAGACAGTGCTACTGAGGAGTCCGGAAGGACGAAGCAGGCGCCTGTTTAGCACTGTACAGATGCCCACCTCAGACCTCGAAACAGGCTCATAGATAATGATTTTTGAAAGAATTCTGTGTAAGTGGCTGAGAGTAGAGTTAAAGTTCATAATTTTAGAAAAAAAAATCAAAATATGTGCTACAAGGAGTGTTTAGCAATCAGTTCACAGGATTTACTCGCAGCTTTTAAATGCTGAAAAGAATTTTGAACAATAATTCTGGAAGGTTAGTCACTATTTCATCTCCAAAAACATTAGTCATGTACTTTCATAAACTGTTCACCCCTCATAAAAAGGTTCACTTTCTGGATAGCGTCATTAGAAGTAAGCACGTCACCGACGGAAACTGTTATTTCTGTCTATGAATCAGCACCTATCTGAGAAAAAATTCTAATCTGATGATGAGGCATAGCCTCTTGCACCGTCTTCTCTTATAAAGTTGCAGACGATAGCAAGATAATCATCCTCAGCTGCCAAATCAACTTCATGAAACTTTTTTGTGCTTTCCTGCACTCTTCTGGGGAACTTCTCAAGAACGGTTACTTGTGCTGCCAATGACTTTTTCAATTGACTGAATGGCCAGCGAAATATGAGAATCAGTAGCGCGTAGGCGCAGATCGGATATTCCCCAGGTAGATGTTGATTCATGAATCACATATTCCTCAGAGACTGAGTGGCGAGCAAAAACACGGGCTCAGGCGGGAATCGAGCCCGCGTTTCATCCTAGTCGGAGACGCGTGCTCTACCACTATACCACCGAGACACATTGGTGCCACCACTCATTCTTTAACATGTGTATGTTAGCCATCAGCCATCAACCTTTAACAGGTTTGGTCGGGTTTTTTCAGAAATTTCGAATATTAGTTATCAGAATGGCTGTCAGCCCAACTGGGTTAGTAGAGCGAAATCGGATACCCGACCAGTCTGTCAAAGGTTGGTGGCTGATAGATAACATAGAGATGTTGAAGAATGAGCGGTGGAAACAATGTGCCTCGGTGGTGTAATGGTATAGCACGCGCCTCCGACTAGGATAAAACGCGGGCTCGATTCCCGCCTGAGCCCTTGTTTTTGCTCGCCACTCAGTCTTTAGGGAATACGTGATTCATGAATCAACATCTACCTGGGGAATATCTGATCTGCGCCTGAGCGCTACTGATTCTCTGTTTTTCATATTCCGCTGGCCATTCAGTTAATTGAAAAAGTCATTGGCAGCACAAGTAACCATTCTTGAGAAGTTTCACCAGAAGAGTGCAGAAAAACACAAAAAAGTTTCATGAAGTTGATTTGGCAGCTGAGGATGATTATCTTGATATCGTCTGCAACTTCACAAGAGAACACGCTGCTAGAGGCTAGGCCTCATCATCAGAATGGAATTCATTCTCGGATAGGTGCTGATTCATAGACAGAAATAACAGTTTCCGTCGGTGACGTGCTTACTTCTAATGACGCTATCCAGGCCGTGAACTTTTTCATAAGGGGGTGTATTATTTTGTGAAAGCACATGACTAATGTTTTGAAGATGAAAAGTGTGCTGTATGACTTTTCAGAATTCTTGTTCAGTGTTTTTCCAGCATTTAAAAGGTGCACTCATATGCACTGAATGAATTCCCACACATAACCCATCTAACACAGATTTTTTTTCCAAATTATGAACTTGAATGTAATCATCGTGTCTCTTCGCGCGATCAAGAACACTCGATTTACCAACATCGAGATTCTCACGCTACTAGCGCCCTTTGAAGCACAATAAATTTGGATGAGGTGGTACCGGATTTTATAGCCCATTGAGGCTCTGTTTCGCCCACATTTTAGCAACCTTACGGCTTTAGACCTTTGTTGTCCTGGGAGTTCCAATTTTACTGACCGTTTATTTTTCTTGGCAGGGTACGTTGTGAAATCAACCACGAGTCTGCTGATACACAAGAGCACTGAACGTCAGCAAATTTTTGAAATTGTGGTTAGCCTTTTCCACAAAATTATTGTCATCTTGCCTTGAGTTATTCATGCACTAACAACCTCTGGCTTGCCTGTCTCTCAATAAAATTTACTGTGTTGAATGATTTCATATCAACACATACTGCCCAAATTAACTCACTATCTGGTCTCTTTATCAAATCACAATAGTCAGCCGATGTACTAAATCAGTGCCGTAGCGAACCTGGCGAGCCTGAAGAGCTAACAATCGCGCGACCACGCGTGCGTTACAATTCATCTCGCATCACTGTGAATCACCTGATTAACAGCCATCATAAGTTGAAAAATTTGCATTCAACTCAAATCTAGAATTCATGAATCGTCTTCTCAGTAGTCACATCTATATCTTCATTTTTTAGATTGAGCGATGATTCGCCTCTTCTTAATTGTTTCCATTTTTTTGATCGGTGTTGCTTCTCGCCTACAATCCATAGCCGTCAAGGGACGAATTACCTGTGGAGAAAAGCCGGTATCACATTCGGAGGTAGAACTATGGGACGAAGACGTCGGTATGTGCGTCCACCTGTTGTTCACCGTCTCAGTATCTCATAATGTGGTTTCTGGGTAGTCATTGCAGCGCATTCGTTTTCTTAGCTTTTGAAATTTGGTTTGACTTACTTGGCCGTAGTCTACGATGTAATGGCCGAGGTGATAGGCTACTAGAACATATGGCAAGATAAAAAATTTCGTCTTGTTGATTATAAGGAAGCAAATGAAAAACCGGTCTCTATCACTGAAGGAGGAGTTTTTATAGGAGTAGCGATCATTCAGGAGCTTAAATTTTTGGCTAGAGCCCCATGCGGCCGGTTTTCAAAACACCATTCTATAACGCTGTAAAATTCAAAATAAAACATGTTTCACATAACTACGTTTTTTGCCTTATTTCGCTTATATTTCGCTGGACAAAACTCCTTCCTAAGGTGCAAGTGCTCATGATACCACAATTTTCGAAGAACTCAAAAATATGCTTGATTTTTGGAAAAACTCTTTGGGCAACGTTTCAGGAGGAAGAAAAGACCTGCTCCTTGAACCTCGCCGAACAGAGCTCTTTTTTGGACCATTGGTAATCATTCAATAGCGTAATGTTCACAGATTTTCACGCTGTGTTTATTTTCTTGAAAGAACGTTTCGGTGCAGTGCAGCAGGGCGATGTGCCACCAGTCAAAGCGCGAGTCGATCGATGGTCATGTGAAAGTGGCTACATTCTTTCTCGACTCGCTTATCACCACTCCATGGAATGAGAAAAAGACACCCATCCGTGTATCTGGATCAATCTTATTTTCCCACTGTAGAGAACGGTCTTTACAGAAAATAAGTATAGCGCTGATATCAGAAACAATTACGCTATCGAATGGTTACTGATAGTTCAAAGATAGAGCTTTATCCGATGAGAAATATGCAAATCTGCGATGCAAAAAATCTCCTCCTGTAGCAACGTCAAGAAAAGGCTTATGAAAATCGATGGCGTGGAGCTGTAGTCTGAAGTCTCAGCTTTCCAAGGGTTACTATCACTTCTATGAAAACCTTTTCTTCAACGAATGCGATCGGTTTGTCATTTGTTCCATTGCACTAAGAAAGAATCTAATTTTTCTTCCCACAAATATTCAGCAGCTCCAAAAGAAAGTTACGTCGCTAAAGCAGTTGTTTCAGGTTTCTATAATACTTGATCTAAACTTGGACATTCAAGTACTCCAGAAAATGGAGTTCAAAAGGGAGCTTCCTTTGAGAGACCATTACAAATGTTCAACGGGAGCTGTTGTGTAGAAGGAAATATTGATAGTACTTCAATGATGAATTAGGGCGAGCAAGTAAGCAAATAATGGGACTGTTAACAGCACTTCTTCTCTCAATTTACGAAGAAAGCGTCGTTAACTGCGAGGCACGATGAGCATTTGAACTTAGTAACTTTGCGCACAACAATTTTATAAGCGCAGCTGATAGTGATATGTTGGGACCCGTGTTCTTGCCAAATAAGTGGCACACCGTTGTAGATCCGGTACTGGTTAGCCGACTCTTTGTTGTGTTTGTCGAGAATCTCATGAACATCTTGTCTTACCAACGTTTCGGTAACCTCGCTTTTTTTAGACGAGAATTTTTTGCAAACTGATGTCCAGCATGATTTTGAATTTCAGGAGGCACAGTCACAAACTGCATTTTGAAGAGCATATTTTGATTTTCCGTTTGACAAATGCTATTATTTTAGGATTCTTTGATTCTGACGACCTACTTGGCAAAGGCCGCTCTAATTTGACTGGGCACTTCTACCTCACAGGATCAACAGATGAATACACAGAAATTGATCCCTATATGATTATTTATCATTACTGCGAAGACGAAAAAGAGGTAAGATAATCAGTTGTCAAATGGAATTCCGCATTTGTAACTGTGTTTAAGGGAGCGAAGAACGAAGTGAAGTTTACTCTACCTAGTAAGTACATTTATGATGGACAAACGCCTAGCAGATCATTGGATTTTGGCGTGATAGACCTTGGAGCTATAAGACAATGCAGAATGCTGCAAAGCTGAAGAGAGACACACTAAGCCTAAATAATTTATGCTAACATAAAGGATTTTAAAAACAGAATGAATGACAGCAGAACAGATCTTCGATAATACCATTGGTTAACACGCGCCTCCTGTAAACGGTGGTACGTGGATCTACTTCTCTTGTGAGATTCAGTGATTGACACTTCTCTCGACATTGCAGGATATGTATTTGAAACGCCATTCCGCTAATAAAAGCGTTCAAATATGAAGGAATTCAATTATCTGGTAATTATTTTTTAAGCTATACATGCGATCTGTTATGGGCAACTTATAAAGCAGAATAGACGTGTTTCGGCCTTGGCAGCCTCATCATTTGAGAAGTGCCCTTTGTCTTATTTAATCCTCTTTTGGGTCTCCATTTCCTTACATAAAGAATGCGCAGGCGCACTATTTGCACGTGCCGTCAAGTGAAAGAAATCTTTTGGTTGGCAGTGTTGTACAGTCGCTTGCTCTAGGAATTTAAGAGATATCATACCTTCCGTTTCGAGTGTTTTCTCAAGACTAAAATCAAATTTAAAACCGCAATTTCAATATATTGACGATACTAGCCAAGAGCAATCGAGTGCACAACACCGTCCATTCAGTAATAATTTCACTTGATGGACGGTGTAAAATGTTCGTAGTCGCCTACTCTTAGTATAGGAGACTGAGTGCCCCGGGAGAACTGACAAAAGACGAAGGGTACCGCCCGACTGATTCGACTGGCAAGGAGGAAACCCGTTTATCGGGCTCTATAAGTCAGCCCTATAACAGGCCACATGACATGTTGACTCAAATAACAATTATAGATATGTTGAAATTTGAGCGTGGTGTCAAGGAAGCACTCTAAACGAATAGGAAATTCTATTATGTGAGCACAGAACAAGATATGCCTGGCTCACCTTCCTACATCCTCCGTGCTTTTATTTCGTACCAACGTATTCATCTCTTCCTACCTCAAAGTGAAGCGCTTTGCTATGCTAACTCGCGAATCTCTTATAAAAAGCGCCATTGGCACCTATGAGGCATGAGGAGATGCGTTTTTCAAAGAACAATCCATAATTCAAACAGAAACTTGCGTGAAGTGGCGCGATTTTTTGCTAAAACATCCAATGAGTTGCCAAAGAAATGGACATAGTAGATCACGTCCAACCCAAGCTTTCCTGGGATATTGAAAAATTCTAGTAAAAAAAATAATTGTGCATATCCCGTTCACTATTCTGATTGCATTTTATGATGGACTGTGTTTACATATGTATTTGATGGATGCGTATGAGAAAAGTACTATGCGCTTGAGAGGTATCATAAAGAGTTTAGTTAATTTGCTATGGCTCGTTCTTCTTCTTAGAAGACCAATTTTAGATTGAACATGGCGTCATCCGTTGCTTTAGTAGGCATTTCTGCGTTAATTATATACTTACCAGAAATTTGGGCGCTACAGTCTAAATGCAGCACTACTGATCAGTTAAACAGAAAATAAATGTAGCTACATGAATAATGAGATATGAGCAAAACTAATTCTGACTAGATCTACATTACGCGACTTTTCCTCTTGAGAGCTCCTTAACACTTCCAGGATCAGCAGTTGTCATCGCCAAGCATAGTGCAAGCGGAACCGGTGCGCGATTTTTGTTACTCAACTAGAGTTTTTTCATCCTTTTGAATTATGTCTAAGGTTTCTTATGGTATTTCATATATGACGATTTTCTCTACACACTCGAATGCTTTTGGTGTAAGGGTACGCCTATTTTAATGTAAGAAGCTCTCTTTTCCTGCGCAATTACAGTGATCCAAAAAACCTACTTCCCATTATTTTGTGATTTTTTAGTAATCCTTCGATGGCTTGAATCTCGAGAAATTGAACGGCGTAGCTTATTTTCCAAATGGTTTTTATATTGCCTTGTAATAATAAAACTAGAATTTTAATTCACACTCAAGTATCTTTCGAGGGTCACAGCGTTTCGTTCATACCGTCAGTAATCATTCGATAGCACAGATCTCAACAATTAAAGTAACTTTCTTGGTTTACAATGGGAACCTTTTAGAGCGTTGTCACAGCTAGAAGAATATTGAGTTGCGCACTCGGTGCCGCATTGCAGGCCACATGCGAATTGCGCTATGCGGTCGACATGGCGCCAGATGTGAATCTCAGTATACTTTTAGCTGTGACAACACACAAAGAAGTTTTTCTGAAAACTAATCATATTATTGAAGTCGCTGATAATTATTCTATCGATTAGTTACTGGAAGTCTAAATAAAAAGCTGTGTCCACCGGAAAGTATTCAAATGTACAACACAATTTTATTCTTACTATTACAGTGTGCTTAGGAAAGCCCTTCCAAAAAGCATGCACACCGTTGAAATCCTCGAGATTTAAGCTATCGAGTCGTAAAAGAAATGGCTTGATTGCGAAATTCATCCACATACCGGTACAAATATGCGCGGCCCAAGTGAAATGCCGTCTTTATTTGAGTACTGCAGTGCAATAGTTTTTCGAATGACCCAACAATGGCTACTCATTTCGAATTAATATTCAATTTGTTGAAATTTGTGCTATCGAACAACTGATAATTTTTGAGGAAAAACTTTGCTCAGAGAAAAGTACTTGAATGAAGAACAAAATTTTATTTCTATCGTTGCAACTTATCGTATAAGCCATCCAAGAAACAAAACGCACTATCAAATTTTTCGTGATTTAAACTATAGAATGACTACTAAAATGTCTATAAAGAGCAACAAATACGTTTTTCAAATATCGGTGCGAATAGAGGAAAAGTACAAATTTGTCAAAAAAGATGTTTCACACTGCAACAATCTAGGCAACACGGTAAGTCTTGGCCTGCAGTGATAATTAGAATGAACTGCCAATGATCGATGGTTATTATATAAATTGTTGCTTGCTGAATAAATATGCTGAACAAAAAATTAACATATCAGTGTAAGGCTTCAATTTTGGCCATGAATACGCAGCTTCTTCAAAGAGATGCTCTACAAGTTGACGATTGAGGGCTCGATCAAGGATTATTTGGACTGCGTACAAAAGTTACAGAGAATATGCTTCTAAACTGCACTCTTACATATCGTCAAAAAGAAGAAGTAGGAAATCCAAAGGAGTTGTTTCCGCATTCATGCGGCTTTCGTAATGGAAATGGGAGTTTTAAAACATGTGGGTGTATCTTTTTCTGGAAAAGATTTTTACAGAAGGCCTTGAGTAACACAGCTTCTTCCTGATCATAAATTTTCTCCGGTGGACGAATTTTACTACACAAGTACCTCGCTAAAAATCTAAGCAACTAATTACTCAGACTGTAAAGCGTGATTTTATTTTCTTGTTACAGCTCACTAAAAAATTGGTTTAAAAAGCCAAATTAGATCTTAAATCACTTGTTTTGACTTATCGAGCGATTATCAACACTCCACTGTAGCCAAGCATAAACGATAACGAAGCACGCTAAGCACTCCAAAGGCGATACGTAATCTCTTTTCGTCGTTACTAGAAGGCAGTAAACATCCCCGATAAGATCTAATTCCAAATTATAGCTTTTAGATAAGCTGCGATTTCTTAAACTATCAAATCATTACTAAAACTTAGGCGAAAAAACTTCGTTCGGTGTAAAAGCTAGGTAAATATAAGTGCAAATTACACTATGACCTCGAAAAAAAATCATAGTTTTTCTCCATTGTTACAGCTCTTTAGAAAAGCGGTTTTGAAATTCGAGCACACCATTAGAATCGCAATTTTTTCAGATATTGAATGACTACTAAAAGTCCAAAGAAAAGTTTGTGCCCGACGAGAAAACGGCGAAAATGCGCTTGTACCATGAGTGGTACACGTGTCTTGAAGGGCTAGAGTTTTGCATCAGACCGTCATCTCTCTGCCTTTCTCACAGATGGTTTTTAATCCATTTGATAGCTGTCAACAATCACTCGTCATCGGAGTTGGTCTGGGGAGAACAAATCGGCATATAGCTCAGATGAGCTGAAGTCGTAGTTGCAAGCAAGATTTGACTTTGATTTTCGACTGAACGCTGCTTCAACAGGTATCTGAGGTGGCATATGTATCCTCACGTGTGATGGCGACCACAAATTCGAAATAAGAAAAAAGGTCGATGATAGTTATCTCATCTCCCCATAGTTTATTGAACTTTTTATCCCTATCGTCATAATCGTCAATAAGCAAATCCTTAAGCTTATGGCCTTTTTCCAACTCTTTTTCCCTCTGACATACTGTAACAGACGAATTTATGCAACCCTAAAATTCGTTTCTCTATATCCAATGAAGCTTGCAAGGACTGGCTATAACGTTTGTTCATAATGTTTGATCTTGCCTAATTCTACAGGTGAGTAATTCAAACATGGTATGCTTTGAGTAGCATCTCTTTTAATTTACCACGCGGTTGCGTTCAAGTTACACTGTGTGTCATTAGAGTTAAAAAGCTAAAAGATAAAGCCATTGGCGTTGATCAATATCTGAGGGATGCATCATGCATTCGTCTTCAATTTTTACCTTCGTTTGAGGATATTTTCGTTTGAAGACTGAATGCATATCTGGCCATTACAATGACTCGCGGTGGCCTCCCACTGAACGAAGTTACTGCTGCTTATTCTCTCAGACCAGTCTGGTACCATTTCACCAACCGCCGAAGGATGGGTGGCTTGGTGAGCCATGCGCGCGAAATCGAACCACTGACCTCGTGTGCGACGCAGAGCACCTCTAGTCACTGCACCACATGCGCTCTCAATCGAGTTGAACCAGCTTTAAATGAACACCGTTCAAATAAAGCGCCTTATTCGGCAATGAATTTTTATACTGTTTGAATAATCTGCCTAATCTTCTCTTGATAGTATTTGTCATTTTCAGGGAATTCATCATGCGGAAAATGTTAGAATTTCTGCTAGCTGAAAAAGTGCCAACTTCTGCAGGATAGATGTAGATGCTCATAAATGACAATTACTGACAACGGGGCAATCAGCTGATTCGCAGCTTAATTCTGCGCAATAGAAACATCGTCAAGCAAAGTGCATCATTCGAGCCGTGCTCCAACGAAACAGGTTTGATCAGACGAAACAAAAGCGAGAATTTACAGAGGACGAACGGTTGTGGATAATCGGTGCGAATGATTACATTTGAAGAAAAGAAAGACAACATGTAGTAATCTTGGTGGGCCTCGTTTGAAGCGATGCTTTACTATACAATCTATTTCAACAGCTAGCACTTTACAAATCTCTCCATCTATAGCCGGTATAAATCAAGCTGAACTTAAAGATTCTATCAAAATTTGATATCGCTTTTTTTCAGTATAGTAGGAATGTTATCAACATTGAAATCATATCAATTCTAGACGACCGTATACCATATAAAGTATTTGAGGATTTTTGAATCACTAGATTTGGTTAAGTCGATTTAAGTTGAAAATAAGTTGAAAAACTGGTTCTTCCTAATTGAAGGGAAGGAATGAAAAGCCGATCTTATTTGCTTAAGAGAAGCTTTTCATAAGAGTGCTAGTAATCATTCGAAAGCTGAGACTTGAGGCCACCCCCTCACGCCGCCATTTTTTCAAAACATCCTTTTATAGCGTTGTAGCATCCAGATCAAAAACTATGTTTCACATTCGCCCTTTCCCTTCATTTTTATCACGCTTATGTAAGTCGAAAAGCATCTCAATGTGTAAAGAGACTTCCGTATTAGCATAGTTAATCGTTTTGTCTAGAACTTCTTTCTAACCGGAGGATAAATTTCAATTGAATAACAAAACATCAATAGTCCCGCTTTGCCTCGTCCCAGCCACGTCCCTTGCCACGGCCTTCGCCTGAACGAATAGACTGTAAACAACGTTGCCATGAATGTAAAGCTCCATCATATTTTCCCTGCTAAACGGTATTTCCAGAAAACAAACACATCGATGGAATCAGAAAACATTAATCTATTAGATGATTACTAGTACTCTACAGACACAGCTCTATCTGGTGTGATTTGATGAACAAATCAAAGACAGGAGAAGATCAAAAGATCAGAGCAGCTTTTCAAAAAGCAAACACATTTTTGAGTTCTTCAGAGCTGATGCTATCGTTTGAGTATGAGCACTCTGAGGAAAGCGTTTTGTCCATCGAAGTTAGAGATAAGAAAAACTACTAGGTGGCTAGATAAAACATGATCTTACTTTGAATGTTACAATTCTATAGAGGGGTGTTTCGAAAAACCGGTGACGTGGGGCTGTAGCCACAAGTCTCAGCTTTCGAATGGTTACTAACCTCCTGTGAAAAGTTCTTCTTCAGCAGATGGGATCGGTTTTTCATTTCCTCCCTTATAATCACAAAGAACCAAACTGGTTCTTCAAAGTAACGAGTACTCTGAGTTAACGAGTGCTAAACTAGCTGTAAGGCACAGAATCACAACCAGCACTTTCCAATCTGCTGAATAGCGTTACCCTCGTCAGAATAACGCTGGCTAATATGTTCGAATATAGAATCTCCCAATGTTTATACACTTTCCGTCGATCGAAATTTTAGTGTGTATCTTGTGGCTGTTGTCGTTTTGCCGTCTATATGTATGACACTGTGTGAGCAATCGTACGCCGCCAAAATGTGGTGCAGATTCACTTGCGGTGCTGCACCAGCCGCCAACATCAAGGTGAAGTTGTACCATACGACACGGTTAGCGCCACAATGACATGAACGCAATAAAAAATTTTTTATCACGAAAACATGCTCGAATAGAATCATCAGCGACCGAGAAAGGATATCAGCGGCGTGAGTTCTTACAACCGTTAAACCAGTAACGCGTTTTAAACTTTTGGTAAGGAAATTGAAAAGTCATTCTCTTTTGTTCTGCGTTTTCATCTCCTTAATCAGCATCTAAACTATCTAGCACCGCTCCAAACGAAACTGTCGCTAATACGTTGTACCTGCATACTATGGGTGAGAAAACTCAATTACTACAATGCTTTAGAAATGAGGTACCCCTCTAATCATCTAGTGGTTGTAGGAAGCATTTAGCATTTCCTTGTTCAAATCACTTACCAATAGAAATAGACAGCCTGAATATTACGAACAAACGTTCATCGAGATCTGTTGCTTATAGCTAACTATAACAGAAATGTTAGCGGAATTATGGAGATACATGACAATTTGTTCCCAAATAAATGAAACAACGTAGTAATTCTCTGCTGCTTAAATGCTAATAAAAAAAATCAAAAACTCTTTCGATGTCATGACCTCGATGAGGTTTTCAGCAAAGACTATAATTCTGCCATTGGAGAACTTCCTCTATTTGTGAGGACAACTGATGCATCTATGTTTGATCAACTTCTTATAATTCATCATCATTGTAACGACGTAGCAGCAGTATATGTCTAAATGAGGCACTTCCTATGACAACTGCGTTTACTGGCAATATGTAAACATTTTTATTTTTCTTATAATTATTGTTTGAGCCAACATGTCATGTGGTATGTTGATGGGCTCTTGTGCCGCCTGATACACGTGTTTCGGCCTTGTAGTCTCGTTAGTCGAGCAGGCGCTTCGTCTTTAGCCAATCCTCTGAAGGGCTTCCACTTTTCCCTGTGAAGAAGTAGGCGAGGACGAACGATTTGCACAATCGCCTTTAAGTGAATAATCACAAGATCGGCATTCTTCGACACTCGATTGCTCTTGGTTGATCTTGTAATATTTCACTTGACGGAAATTGTGTGAATCGCTCATCGTCGTCTTCCTCTTTATAAGGGGAGCAGGAGTCCCAAGAATGATTGGCTAAAGATGAAGGGCCTTCCTGACTGACGAGGCTGCAAGGCTGAAACATGTGTATCGTGCTGTACATAAGCCCACTAACAGACTACATGACATGTTAGCTCAAATAATATTTATGATATATATCGACATTTGAGCGTGGTTTCAACTAAACTTTTGTTTTTATTAACTATTTATTGTTGTCACAATATCTGAGGTAAATAAGGTTAAAGTTGCGATTTCGACCACGGCTTCAAATCGGGTAGAGCTTATACGGATTTGTGCCCTCTGATCCTGTTTTCGGGTGATTGCTAGCCATCGGAAACGCTAAAGCATAGTTTTGACTTTCGTTCACCCCATTCCTTAGGCCCATCGAGGGAGAAGTAAGACAAGAGTCTCGGTTGGTATAGCAAATAGCACTAGCACTTGAGTCGTTGGTTTCTCCGGCACCTCAGCATCCTTGTGCCTCTAAAACAATGCATAAGATATCTTAGCTTTTATACCTGACGTTTATTTCCGGTAGGACACTGTAGAACTAGAGTAGTAAAGCAATGTCGACTGGGTTGTTCAACTTCAATGTCGATTTGTGTTACCCAGGTAAATTCCGTTTACAGGTGATTGCTAATAGTGCCGATAAGATATAGCCATGGCTGAGGAAATAGCAAAACAAAAAGTTTGGAATTGTAGCGGATAACGCATGAACCTCAGTCAGGATAGGAGGGGGTTGAGGTCCGTCTAAGCTTCCACCTTGTACACTCTTCAATAGTTTTTTTCCAGTGAATTATTGCGTGGAAGTCAAAGCTTATTTCATTTATTTCGAAAGGATATGAATCATCTCAACATTATTATGTACTAGACGTGATTACTTACTGAACCCATGATCGAACGTAGTGCTGCACTTAGGATTTGAAACATCAATGAGATACGAGTCCGATGAAGTGTTAATGAAAACAGAATGTGAGTTGCTTCCAAAAAATAACGTCACTGCAAATTCAACACAGAGATGGAAAAGTCGTGAATGTGTTTCTGCGATAGATTACGGCAAATTCTGATGAAACAAGATGATGAACAGCATGGATGTTTCCATCAGAAATTGTCGTAATCTATCGCAGAAACACATTCACGAAGTTTCCATCTCCGCGTTGAATTTGCAGTGACGCTATTTTTTGGAAGCAACTCACATTCTGTTTTCATTAACACTTCATCGGACTCGTATCTCGTTGATGTTTCAAATCCTAAGTGCAGCACTACGTTCGATCATGGGTTCAGTAAGTAATCACGTCTAGTACGTAATAATGTTGAGATGATTCATATCCTTTCGAAATAAATGAAATAAGCTTTGACTTCCACGCAATAATTTTTCACTGGAAAAAAGTATTGAAGAGTGTACAAGGTGGAACCTTAGACGGACCTCAACCCCCCTTCTATCCTGACTGAGGTTCATACGTTATCCGCTACAATTCCAAACTTTTTGTTTTGCTATCTCCTCAGCCATCGCTAGATCTTATCGACACTATTAGCAATCACCTGTAAACGGAATTTACATGGGTAACACAAATCGACATTGAAGTTGAACAACCCAGTCGACAATGCTTTACTATCAATAATATGTTTTTATTACTTGATTTGCAATACCATTTTGTTATGTAGCCGCTTTCAGAAAGGTGAATTTGAACGTTCGAAAATGGAAGCCAGTTATCCCTAGGTTTCTCCCGTGTAAACTTGATGTGTTCTGACTGCCCGTTTAAAAGATCAAAACTAATGTCCATCTCCTCCTGTGTCGAGCAGAGGATCAGACAGCCATCTGTAGAGTGATGGGCTACGACTGAGAACTGCAGCTTCCACTTTGGACATGCAAGCAATGGCAAGATTTTTTGCCAGTCGTTGCCCCATTGCCAGCCCTTTGATTTATGCAAGATATTTTTCCGACTACCTAAAGATTGAACAGCTCAGGCACTCCCGCAAAAAAGTTATGAGTTGTTGGATTGTCATACTGTACATATTTAATCTCAATTCATTCTCTACCAGCGATTCGTAAATTGCTTGTAATGCGGAGTCATTCGATACGTTCGTGTGAAGAGCAGCAACGTCGAACAATTCCATTGTATACGTTTGATTTGGCTGTACATGATTTAGGTGTTCTAGGAAAATTTTGGTGTTAGGTAGATGGGTTGGTATGAATTTCAACAACTGCGACAAGCTAATGATCGGTCTAACTTTGAATGTTGAAGGATCGGTAGACATTAGATCATCATTAGAGGTGAGTTCATGTGTTTTGCTGAATGTATATAGAACGGGACAAGTTGGTAATTCATTGTTAAGTTGACGGATTATTGATTGTTGTACACCAGATGCCCTTCCCGTTTCGACTCATTTTCTGTTTAATTTTCGGTATTGTGTTTTATATTCCTTCTCAGTGGATGGCCGATAAAAAGTAACATCCCAAAGGTGTTTTTCCGTTATCTCAGCATCCAATTGACAAAAAATAACTACAAATTCCCCACCTCTATCACTAACAGATAACCAAATTCTCTTAGCGATTATTAGCTTCCGAATTTGGCACATATTTTATTTTTGCTCGTAAGTTAAGCTCATAGTGAATTTTTTCGATCGGTACCTATTGAGTATACGAAGAACTTTGTTCAGAAATAAACTGAAAGTCGAGTCAACTTCAATGTCAGGTTGGTATTGTCTGAAGAACGTTCTTGGAAAAGAAGGTGGCAGTAGTAATGCCCCTCTTTGTCGTTCCAAACCTAGTTTTCTACTTTCGCTTTATAACGCAGTTGGTCCTGGACTTCGTGTAAACTACATGCAATAATGCGCATTCTTGTTTTGAAAATGGGCTGAGCAGGTGAAGAGCTAGGACCTAATTCCAACAGTGAATGCACATTCTCCGGAAGGATCATACCCCCTGATGCAGTAACTCTCAAGGTATTTGGAGCGTGATCTACCTCAGATTCATTTCCAGTCTCGTTTAGAACTTTCCCTTAGACTTTTGGAGATCATTTGATAGCCAAAATTTCATCAATTTCAAGTACTTGATTTTTGAAAAGTAATCCTAAATGTGGTATAACAGCCAAAAAAAAACTAGCTTTACATTCACCCTACACTTTTTTTCCGATATGTGGATTGGATTTGGCAACAATGGCACCAAGCCACCGCGCCTTTATAACACGGCGGTTATCTGATAGTAAGTCTAGATGACTGAAGCTATGAGAATTTAATCTGATGAGGATATGACGTATTATGAGCCGAAGGCTTAGTGCTACACAGGCGCCTGTTTCGTCCTATTGGGACTCATCAGTAGCACCCTCACTCGGTTCAGCCGAACCCCTGAGGCTAAATAATCCTTTATAAAGGAATCAACGCCAAATAAAAAACCGCCCCAAGACAGATGATGGAATCACTTGAAATTGTCGTGACCAGAAGTTGAGCTGTGGCTCTTACAGTGACCTCTATGCTCTCGTACCTCTATTTACATCCGCTTTTTCAAAATACCGCTCAGAACGATATAATCTGATTAGGGTACAACATGTTTTGAGCCGTTACATCTAAGCCGTTAGGTCACTAGACCAAGATGAATGCACTTCGACGTGCTGACGAGACTTTTACAGCTTCCAGAAGTCAATGGAGGAAATCATCCAAGATTACTATTCAGCTCTTCGAAGACCACATTCGTTTTGTCATATGGACCAGAAGAAAGTGAACGCGTGGTCTCATCGATTCTCTCTTGCAAAATTCGACAAAATCTTGCCATTTTGTTAATGAAGATTCGATCAACACCTGGTTTAGATTCTTTTCACTAGTTACCTTTCAAATTGCAAGGTCCTCAGTCAATGGAAAATCAGCAAGACCGTGCTATTGTTCACAAAGGTAACTTCAGGACATCGCAAACTATCGCCAATCTGCTTGCTATTCGTTGTCTACAAACTTTTTACTTGAGTCATCCTAAACAGAATTGGTAGAACACTAGACAAACGACAGCCATGCGACTAAGCAGGGTTCCGAAAAGGATTCAGTACCATAGTGACAGCTAAACAAGGCTCACTGAAAATCTGCGGAAGCACAAGAGACCTTTCTGCCTTATTTTTATCAATTTGGGATGGCTTTAGATTTGGTGAAGAAATAAGCAGTTATATAAGCTCTGGACAGTTAAGGTATCCCTACTCAGTACAAAAATCGAAATTTCACGGAGAAAATTAATCATTCTACAACGATTTTACAATGTACGCATAAAGGATTTTGACAACGTAATACTATTTTACCCAAAATTACTTACTACAGCCCTCGAAAGCGTCATGTGAGTATTAAAATGAGACAGCATGATAGTGAAATCAACGTCCACTGTTATAGCATCTGCGCATCCTTGGCAATATCATTTTCATAACATCATCTAGGCGAAGCGAATGTTGAACGATTTTGCAACACTGTGAAAAGATTGTTCCCCGACTAGTTCTAACGAAACGATGTTCGTGAGGAGGAATAGTCTTGGATGCTCCATTCTCAGTGAAATGAATATCTTTGAACGCTCCGGTCACGTCTTTTCAAGTTTAGAAGTGAATATGATGAGCGACATTGCAGCGGAGCCGGGCGAGTCAGAGAGCGCTTGATTGTGAGCAGCGAGAATGTGGTGGAGACAACTATGGACGCACAATTGTATGTCCATTTTTTGGCTCAACGGACCCAACATAAGTATCAAAAACCTGTTTGCTACATAAGCAAGGTACGGGTTCACTCAACATTATTGAACACGCAGTCGAAAGATTGCTGCTAGAAGTATCTTGTGTCTTGCAAAAAAAGGAGGGATACGAAGTTATGACCTACGTCAACGGTCGAAATCAAAGACGCCATTCCACACGCCATGCTACTGAAGATAAGGTAGGTGGGCAGGTAATGCATTTTTATAAAAATGGATAAGCGAGAGCCGCGACCAGCCAGGTTTCTTGGTATGCAAGAGCATAAACCACCGACCCGACAGTCCAATTTCTTCACGAAAAGTCTAGAAGAAAGATTTGATGTCCGAGGATTTTATAAAGAAAGAATGACTCACTTGGCCCCTCTTGTACGCGATAAGGATAATTGAAAGTCTCACTGTTGCCTGCTCAAGACATTAGCGATCAGGGGGACATTAGGTGATATCTATGATGGATAACTAAGCTGACGTGAATTTGATTCTCCTAGGTCACGAAGAAAGTGACATTTGCATAGACGCCAGCTGCTAAAAAGAGCTGTGTGATAATAACCTCATGTCTCTCTTATCAAGAAAAGCAGTTATAAGCGAATTAACTCACATAAGATGCGAAGTTTTCCCTAATGGAAAGGGTAGAATGAATAGGACAGTTTACTGAAATTTGCGCAAAATCTTTGATGAGAATTTCTTTATGAAAAATTATTGAGTGCTTAGATATTTCTCAGAGAGTTGTAGGTGAGATTACTCTGTGGATACTTTTCTTATCAAAATGAATGAGTTATGCCGCAAAACTTCTTCCTCGAAATAGCTGCTTTTTAGAGTAGATGTTGAACACAGAAATTTCCACAGCCCATGAAGGAACAAAATTGCGAAGGTTTGGCCTACTGGGAAGATAACTGGTTCTTGTCACGATATCTCGTATAAACATTATATCACAAAGTATCCAAGATAGCAGCGAAAGTTTTTCCTTAGAAGAACTGTGCCAATCTAATTAAGTTTAGAAGGTGTAAAAGAAAAGTGATCATACGTGCACCGCCTGCTTAACTGAGTGTATCCGAAAATGCACCATATTTATTTATTCATAAGAAGAAGTATGAGAAGAGTCCTCATGAGGTGTCATTATGGCATTTAGCTAACTATCATGACTCGACCTTCCTCTGGGAAGAGCAACTCTAAGTTTAAAACTCCAATATTCATTGTTTTCGTAGGCATCCTTGCGTTGGTTATATACTTACTGGGAAGTCTGAACGATACCATGCGACTGCCAGGCTGAAATTGAATTATACGCAGTAAGAATTGGGTGACAAAACGCAAAGCTTTCTTATGCTTATTGCCTATGATGATAGCTGTCAAAGGAATTACCTTAGCCACACTTCCTACTGTGGTTACATCATTGCACTGATGATAAATTATAAGAAGAGGATCAATCATTGTTGTCTCAGTTGTTCCTCCAGCTAAAGAGAACTCTCCATTGGCATCAGTGTAACCTTGATCGAGCAAGTCATCTGGATCGAGACCTTGAAAAAATTTTCTAAAACTTCCTTCTCTATGACTTGCATAGCGAATCATCATTATCAATTTCATAATTTATTCGTTATTAATTTTGCCCATGCTGGTAAAAGATTCAGCGAGGATCGATTTACTGGGCTGTCTCATAGTTTCTCTTGTATATCGTTTTATTCGGCTTTTTTTCTATTTTTCAGGCTCTTGCCAATTGGCTGTGGTGTGCTGGAGAATGTTCTGGTAGCTTGGGCAGACAATTGGGTGCTGCCGTGTCACCATCGCTCGCCAACTAAATGGTCGACCCACCACCTCTTTTTGCAAAGTCGAGTCGCTACAGTTCGAAGAACCTAGGCTAGGCCACAGTACCATATCTACTGTATGTTCCTGATATTGCTCCAACATATTACATCTCTTCCGACCCTCAAATAGCACCTGTGAGAGAAAGATTGTAAAGGCCAGTTCACTTCAAAATTGGCCTCACCAACTTCTTTAAGCGCCAGCTTTAGTTTTTTTGAAAGGAAGGTATGCAATCTCTGCGCAGCAGATGGTAATTGATCATGTTGACGAATATTTCGCTAATTGACTGATTTATTCGATTAAATAACAAAGTGTTGAAGTGCGAAAGAAATTCTAGGAGCATCTAATAGCTGCTGTTCATATTGCTTAGATAACTCCATTTATAAAGCCAGGTATTTTTAAACAAGAAAGGGCCAAGATTTTCTAGAATCATTCGCTGTTTGTAGTAATTCTTTATTCCTGATATAACAGTTTTTTTCTGCTCATGGTGTGCATATATTGTTGCACTTTGATTGCTCTCTCTCTCTCTTTCTCTCTCTCTCTCTCTCTCTCTCTCTCTCTCTATCTCTAATAGATTAGAGACCGATGAAGACAGAGGGAGAGGATGAAAAAGAAGAAGTGCTTTTGTAACGATTCTCAAGGAGTTAATACGTTATTTGTTGCGCAGATATGAAAAGTTTCGCTGTTGATCTCCTCTGGATTTATGAAACATGATTTTACCACAAAGGATCCTCATTTCATATAGTCTCATAGAATGTTATAAGCCTTTTAAGAGATTTGGTATAGTAGCATCTCGGCGCTATACATAAGTTCTGGTGCTCTCGCACGCTTCATCAGTACCACATCCCATGCGGCCCTTCTTTGCTAATAATAGCAAGCGGCGCCGAAGAAGTATCACTCATGAGTCGAGTGAAAGGGCGACCGGATATCGCGGTCTGGAGTGATTGGCTGTCGACTGAATTGCTTACAGCAGTTACGGAATCATATGGATTAACATCTATCAATCGTACGTATGCCTCTGATATGCTATACCAGAATTTTCGAAAGGCTCAAAACATTCTTTCAAATCATCAAAAAATTTATGCGAGGTCTCAGAATAGTCTATCAGAAGGTACTAATCCACACTCATTATTTTGCAGTCATCTTTGAAGTATTAGGAAATTTTGCAATATATAAAGGATGTCATCAAGCCACTAACCGGTGTCAGTATCGTACAGCTTCACTCTGATGTTGGCAGCTGGTGCAGCTCCACAGATGAGCCGTCCTTTGACGGCGTACGACTGCTCACGCAATGCCGTACACATCGCCAACACAGCGACAGTAAACACCACACGATGCATCCTGAAGATCTCTCTACGGAGGATATATGAATAATGAGAAGTTTTAATGTTTAAGCATGCCAGATGGTGCTCTTTTAAATCATAAACGCAACGCTATAAGGAAAAACACAGAAAGCTATCTGTGTTTTTGTACTTCTGTTCAGTTTGTTTCAGCAGCTGTGAATAGAAGGAAGAAATTCTCATTTACAATTCAAAGCGACTCGATATCAATTTAGTGATGAACGAACTTTCAAAACTTCTTCGTGACTTATAATTGTCTGAAATCATTGCGATTTCGATGGTGATGATTTTTAAGAAAAAAAAATGATCCGTTTTGTTGATCGTGATGGGTAACGCTTCCATCATAGTTTCTGGTGCATTTCGTCAATTTGCTGATTCTACATCGTTGCTATCGCTTTATCAAGCAAATTCAAGAAGTCGAATGACGAAAACAGTTGTGAAAACCTAAATATCAGTTTGATCTTCTTTCGATGATTTCGGCTTTGAAAAGTGCTGCAGAACTTTCCATTCAATAACCCTAGTTCGCCTATCGTAGAGCACTAACCTCCCGTTGCACGTCACAATACATAGAGAAATAGCAGTTCTGGTTCGTAGAAGAAGCGCTGATTGAAATATCATAATATGGTTTCCAATTTGAAACGTTCATTTGTTCACTTTCTTCAATCTTCGAATTTACTTCACATAATCCAAAACACTTGAGATGGCTATTGATTATCCTTTGTGCTCCTGAGCGAATGTATATTCATTTTTTTCAACCAAACATTCCAAATTACTGTCGATAATAACAGAGGGAGGCCTGCGAGCTAATTTATCTTCAAAGTCAAATTACGCTATCATAAACTTTTCTTTAAGTCCTTAAGCCATTCGAGTCAGCACTTCTGAGTCCAAATTTATGAAAACAAAATTGTCAGGACCACTTTTTTGACATTTGTAAAATCCATCCAGAACTTATCAGCAACAATTTGATGTCAGAATTTGATTCTACAGAGTAAAGGCGGAGATCTACACTAATTCTAAGGATAGAGCTCTCTGCGTTGATCAATCCATAAGGGAAGCGCCATGCATCTCTGCAGTTTCTAATTCAGTCCGAGGTGATAGAATGCATATCTGGCCTTTGCAATGACTCGCTGTGACCTGCTCCTGTATCGTCAGTGCTATTTATTCTTCCAAACAAGTCTGAGACCTGTCTGGTACCATTTTACCAACTTCGGAAGGATGGATTGCTTGATGAATAAACAACTTCGGAGGGATGGATTGCTTGATGAGCCATGAGCACGAGATCGAGACATCGACCTTGTGTGCGATGCAGAGCCACTGCGACACACGCGCTCTCCAAAATATATCACTTCAAGGAATATCTTTTTGAGAAAGTATTGCCAAAGCACGTATTAGTGAAGCAAAAGTAGAGATTCGACAATGATTTGCGAGCAAATTAATAATGAGTACAAGTATTTATAAACATGAGAAAGGGGAAAGAAGAGGAGATTTTGCAAGATTTACAAAGTATGAGTGAAAACGATTTTTTGCGTTTACCAATCACAGTAACGGGCACGTGTTAGCGCAGTGGTTAATGATGCAGTATATCAGTCAATGGGTGATTAGCGAGGCACTGATTTGATCCCTTCTTTCGACACTCTTCTGCAATCAATGAACTGAACGCCTGGGAACGCGTTAGATCGGCTTCTTTTGAGGTTGCAACGACAATCGTCTTCACCATTCTATGACGTTCATAATATAGACCGAAATCCTCAAGCAGCACCTGTAGAGCAACAATGGCTTAAAGAAACTTGCGGGGGATGACCGCTGGGAACAAATCCAATGGAAGAGCTCCTAGGATCTCTGCAGTAAGTTGTGATGAGGTATCGTATAAAAAGAGACTTAGTAAGTGCTCTAAGTAATGCACACATTAGACAACTCTGGTACTTTTGTCATTCATGTAACACTCAAAAATCAATTTTTTTTTGAACCTCGGCATTACCAACCAATCATCTGTGATTTAGCTGACACCGCGATGTTGATGAGTAAACATTATTCGACAAACGCTCCAACTTCTTCGCTTTTTCCAAAGATAATAATTGGGGTTCATCACCAGGGTTGCTCATATGTGCCTGGATCTTCGTTTTGTCGTCGTTAAGGCCAACTATTTTTTATTATGCATCGTTCCAATGAAGGTTTTGAACGTTAGGCGAATAAAGTTTCTTTATCAGCCACGTAGTAGTAACGTAGCTACAAAAAAACTAGTATGGGAAACGTTATACTGAGAAGAGTATAATGGAAATATAGTTCGCGCTCTAACAAGACTACTAGCTTTTTTTTCTGTTCGTCTATGATGCTGTCACTTCTGTAGACTTGAGAGTGATACTATAACGATAACTTACCTAACGCTCCAAGTATCCACCATGGTGGCATATTGTAAGATATTGATTGAGCTTTTACAATAGAAAGCAATTGTTTTTGAAGCGAAATGATTGAGAATGCCAATTGTTAAGCGAAGGACCGTGACTGACGAATTACGCGCTCAGGAGTAGTAAAGTAGTGATGACTACCATCTTCTTCAGAGGCGTGGAAATAATCAGCAATTAATCATGATCGTCTTTGCGGGTGAGTATGTCATAATGATTCATTTCATTGGACGATTATTCCGTAACGTTGTCCACTAAGTGATAAGTATATCGTTGCAGATGCTATTGGATAAAGTAAGGATTTCATCTCTATTCATTATTAGCAAATCTCCATTTGAAACTACAATTCTTAACCAGAGAACCCATTTGTTATGTATACGATTGAAGGTTAACGACGTGAGACCAAGTACTTTCTATCTTAGACCACTTCCTTATTCACAGTTTCACAAAATTTCGCTCAAAATGAATAGCTACTTCACGGAAAGTTGGCCCTGTGCATTGAATGAATCCTGGAGGGCTAAATAATGAAGGAAATAACATTGGCGTTTAGAAGGCGCTGTAAGAAAGCGTTAAAAAGTAGACATTAATTCACCATTCATAACGGTATTGACAAAGCTTTCGAGTAATGGCTTTCAATTATGATTTTCCACTTCAATATACATTTAAACCAGCTTAAATGACCCAAAATTTTTCCTATTTAGTGTTTAGCATGTAGAATGTAGTTCACCTCAAGCTATGCTGAATAGAATTCCTTTTTTTTTGATGAGCAAACTACAGTTTGTCATAATACAACACTGGAACAGCTAACGTTTCCGCGAATTTTACTTTTTCAAGGAATGAAAATGGGTTATCCGCAGCTCACAGCCAAATATCTCAAATTCCCTAACAGAAGGAGCCATCAGACTTTGACATCAACTGCACCTCTTCCTTGCAGTTGTAAGGTGGTCTACCTCACTAAGCGTGCATGAGACATGGAAACATATGGAGATTTTGACGCAAAAGCCACCACTCTCGTATAGGAATATGGAACATAGGTGCGTCAGATGTTCGAATAATTCTTGATAAATTCCATGAAACCAAACGTGAACCTCAGGGACAAATACTCTATTAGCACGCCTGATCTGGCACGTTTTATGACTAATAATTGAATCCTAGAGGTGCATTGGAATTGACCTATTTTCAATTCGACTAAAATCCAGGTCTGATGATTTTTTCTATCAGGATTAGGGCTTGCAAACACGACCGCCCAACTTGTAAAAGGACGTCCTCATGGATGTGTTCCCTTTTAATCTACTTGGCAGCTCATTTCGTCCATCCGTCATGTGTTCTTCTCATCACATCACGGGTCATCCGGCTCATCCTTGTTTCGCTATCAATGCAAACTTTGTGGGTCACGAGTATGAGATAGGTTATTTGGGCTTCGCAAGACGGCTGGGCGATGTGAGTGCCAATTATAGCTTAGAATACATAGTTCGAGCTCCCTGTGAATTGTTCACAATAATCTTCACGTGGTCGAAAAACGACCCACGTCTTTGCTATTTAGTAAAGTCTCAGGAAGTTGTTGACTTGTATAAAAGAGTTTCGGATCCGTTAATAGGTCGATAGCTTTCTTAAGAGACCCGAATGCGGTCTTTTTGTCCTTTTATTTTGCCAAATTCCTAGTCCTGTTATTTTTCATGTTCAACGAACTCTCAAGATGCAAGTTGCACTATTGACTTTCCATAAACTGAGCTTTGCAAAGTTCGATTTATTTACCGCTCGGTTGAGTTCCTTGATTATCGTCTCTGCTTCTATTACTTCTCGAGAATATGACTATGTCACTGCAAAACGAAGGTTGATACAAATTTTACACCACAAGGCATGTTTTTTTTTTGTCTCAATCGAGCGACTCTATCATTCTCTGTAGTGCAGCCGTGAACAGCTTTCGCGATAGCATCTCTTATCGAATCCCTTTTCCAATAAGCATGTTGAGAGGTCAATAAAAAAGCTGGATCTTGGTATCCATAACAGTCTGATATAGTTCTCTTGTCAAAAGGATACGTTCCTTGATCGACGAGCGTTAAGAGGAGTGCGTTCATTTCGACATCATCATATAATTTCCATAGTTAGTGAAAGTTAAGAGTAAAGGCAGGTGATTATCTCAATTTCTTTGACTCCCGATGAAGTTTGTATGCGATCCAAATAACCAAATCCCTATCAAAATCTCGTTTGCTCAACAGGTTGCTCCTCATCCCAGGTTTCTGATATGTACAATAGAAAGGCTTGTGAAGTTTATTCAGCAAGCAAGTCGGAAGAAAGCTGTAGAAATTTGTTTGTTCACTTTTTTTGTGGAAGATAGCCGTGCGTGACGCCTTCCACTGGTCTGCAATTTTTCTTCTTGAAAGTAATATGTTATGTAAGGTGCAAGAATTTTATGCAAACCATGGCTCTAGCTCTCCAAGGTCTGGAGTAATGTTATCAGTTTTCTGAACTGCACCATTTATCATAATTTCTGTCGTAACTTGAACTTCATAGGGTAGAATTCGAGCGATTCTTTTCCAGTGAGGATTGGGGAGGTAGGGGTACGAAACGAAGATGGCGGGGCTGAAAAGATTAGTATGGGATTTTTTGGTCATCAATTCAATAGCATAGCAGAAATATTTTAAAGATTCTATCTTTGTCTAGCGGGGCTGACAGGAGAACACTATATATTTGCACAAGTTTCGATGTCACTTTTCCAAATTGGGCATTATTCTCTAATTTTGTTAAAATTTTCTGCTTTTACCGATGTAGATGCTTTGGCAAAGCTTGTCCGCAGCTCGGATTCAGTAAGACGAGTGCTATGTATTTGTATTAAGATCAGTTTTCGCCTCTTCTTTTTTCGAACCGCTCCTCTGTGGTTATGAGATGCAATTGAGTTTTGTCAGTTGAAAAACTGAAACCAAAAACCGAAAAACTATTATGCCAATCAACAAGAAGCTCGCAGTCTCCAATCTTTCTCTTTCCTTTCCTTTCTCAATCTTCCTCAATCTGCCAATTCTATTTGGATAGGATTTTGACTAGAAATTTTGTCATGAACAAATCAACAACTTCTTCTCGGTTGATGACTCCTTTTCCAGTTTACTCTCGCGAAGGAGGCGTTGAGATTCAGTGCAACATGGCGGAACTACGGTTGTGCTATGCACCAACGTCCGTTTATAAATATATACTTTTACATGCATGGTGCAGTTAGACGACTTCCACTCCAACTATTATTTTTTTAATCATAGAGAAAATGTCAATGAAAGCTGCGCTCCGGAAAAGAACCTCATCAGACCGTTACCAATCTTGTTTCTTTCTCACAATCCAAATTTTTAACATGTGTACTCGCTATGGCCGCTCTTCCTCATTGTAACATCAAGTTTTCGTGCGAAAAATTCATAGCACATCATTGTAACCCACTTCTTTGATTCGTAATCGAGTCGCACCTAAAACGTACTCCATCTGTTTGTCGCTAGGTAACAGGTGATGTCAATGACTTTTAAAGATAAGTTGACCGAAGATGTAAGACAATTGTGTGAGAGGAAAAGATATCACAAGACTCACCATTTGGGTAATAAGCGGATAAAGAGCCTACGCCACCGACTTTTTGCGACGGGAACTTTTTGCACGGATCACAAGCGCCCAGCTGTTCAACTAACGTATGGCAGTTTTCTTATGTTAAGCTTCTTGTGTGACAATCACATGGAATTTCATGAAAATTGCTGCTTCAAGAAATCTATGAAAAATGGCGGCAGTGTGGAGTGTTCTTCTATTAAACGTGCCAAATAAAAAGCAATCTCCAAGGTGAGACGTGTGCATGGTGTTCAGTGACGTCCTGCTTATCCCAAGATTTTCTGCCCTCTCATCGGTTGTTCCACTGCCTGACGCCGTAAACGTAAGCACCTATTGTGTGAAGTGTGTAGGCTGGTCTATTGCTGGTCGTGCAATTTGATCCTCTTTTGATTCGTGAATAGAACTTGCAAGGGCGTTTCCAGGTCTTCTCAATGTCGATACAAAATTTTCCGTTTTGGCGGCGGATTCTTTAATCACTCTTTTTACTAATAAATTTGGAAACGATGTTATAGATCTTCCAAAAAAGTAGGAATGAAAAGGAGATCACTCTGGTTTAATAAAGCAATGCAAGATATAGATACAAGAAGGTTCTTATAAGGTGAAAATAATTTCACGCTTCGCATTCAGAGATACATACTTAAAACATATAATTGTGGAGAGAAACTCGTGGTGCATCAAAGCATCAAATGAAGTATAAAAATTCTTCTTGAAAAGGGAAGAAAAGCTCCAAATAAGTAACGACATTCGTACGAGTCTAAAATCGTTCTTTGCGTAGCGATTGGAAAGCCACTTCTAAAAGGCTCAGTTTTACTATTTATGTGGAAAACTTTGTTTCAGCTTTAGAAAACTTGAAGGTCTTTTATACTAGAACTGTAGAAGAAACTTCGTTTCAACAGCCTTTAGATTGTAAATTATATTTGTGTTTCATATCACTGCTTTGGAGAATCTCTATGTCTTTCAACAAAGGGCCAAATAATTTGCGTGTAAAGCTTAATCTTCTTTTCGCACTTATAGCGCTCTATGAAAACCATGCCAGAAGAAACTTAGGTTACTGCCTGTTGTATGGCTACAAACAAGTAAACTATTCCTTTTGCTTGACAAGAATACTTTATAAGAGTGCTAGCAGTGATTTAGAAGCCTAAATTTTTGCCCACTGTGCTACGTGATCATTTTTAGAAAAACACCTTTTTATGACGCTAAAATTTCAAATCAAAATTATATTTTACATCAGCAGCACAATATTACCCCTACTTCGCTGGAAGACCGAAAGCATGTCAACGTGTAGAGGAAATCTCGTTGTATCAGAGTCATGCTTTTATCTGAAGTTTTTTTCTCAAAACGGAGAAAAAATTTCTAATCGAATGACAAAAGCGCTTTCCACATGTGAGGCGCCAACATATTTCGATCGTCGATTGCGGGCCGCCGCAGCAAAATTGTCAATCTCGACCTTATTTCCCCTGTTACCTGCAGTGAGACGGTCCCCAGAATAGCGTTGAAATCGTGAAAACTTACGCTATCTGTTTATTACTTATACTCTAAAGAAAACGTCCTGTCCTTCGAGTAATATGCGCATGTGAAACACAAATTTTTTTCTTTTGCTGAATCATTGTAAAAGGACTCCATTGGAAAACACTTATGTAGCTCACTAGCCAGAGATTTCAGCTTTCGAATCAATACTAAATGTGCACAGGATACTTTTTGTCCAGCGAAAGAGGCCGAATTTTCATTTGTCGTCATATATCCGACAAATACCAAAGCTAAACTCAAATATCGTCAATAGTTGAGCTATCAAATGATTATTAAAAAATTACTCAAAAGCCGTCCAGAGGCCTTATCCGTGCGAGAAAATCAACCTGAATGTGAAGCATAAAATTATTTTTAATGTTGCAGCGCACTACGAAACTCCTTCTAGAAACAAAAAACAGTTTTGAAGTTGCCGAAATTTTAGCTCTCGAGTAATGATAAAAGATTTGGAAAAAAACTTCTTTGTCAAAAGGTACTTCAATTATGGTGTATTGCAGATGAGAAAACGATACACATCGTTTCAAATGGATTGATAGATAGTCGGTCTCGAAAAAGGTGGGATATATTTACACTGGTAAACTAACTATTCATTTTATATGGAAGAAAATTTCACTACAAGGTTAGAAACTGTAAGAAAATGGCTCGAAATCAATGTTTATTTGCAATAAAAAATACTTTTCAGTCGATGCATATAGCCGCGAATGTGTTTAGTTGGAAGCATATGCATTGAACTAGATTGGCAATTCCTTACAAAATGTAGGCATCGAGAGAAAAGCTGGAGAACTCAAAGCAACTATGCACTGATTCCATCGTGCTCAGTGAGTCAATAAAACGTAGTCCGGCGAACTTTGCACCTTCTCGTAAGCCATTATTTTTTCACCTTTTTTTACTGGAATGATCACGAAACATGAGAGTGAGTGCCGTCGCAGACTTCTTCGAACAGCTCTGCTTCGTTGAGAGAGCGATCTCATAGCATGCGAAGGCGATAAAAGGACTTTATCTTACAAGCTACTCTATCTTGAGATTACTAAAGTCCAAATCAATAGAAGAGCAATTGAATTAATAAGTAGCCAAGAGCAAACTACATCAATAAAGTACTAATAGAAAGTGTGTGGAAATGATTTTGTCTCTAACGCAGTTGAAACTAGGTTTTGTGATCTATTCTAATGGCGTATAGAAGAATCTTGGATGACAAACTTGCGGACAACCTTGTCTTTAGAGGCTCTGAAGAAAGCGAAATCCAACGTAACATCAGCTATTCCAATGAGTATTGTTCAACAACTTTGTGCTTTTGTTTGGCACGTCATGAGAAATGTGTCAGCTCATGCTTAGAATCTACCACAGGTCTCATTTCCTTGTTATTTTCACTTTTTCGGCTATGAATTCAGATGGGAGTTAACTCTATCAGGACGGCATATTATTGTTGTTGACGGCCACTTTAGACGCCGCTCCATTTCCCACCTCGAAGTTTTTTTGTGGCTGAACAAAACCGGCGAAAAACCTAAACCTCTTGCTTTTCTCTTTTCTCTCTAATTTGGGTCATATGCCTAATGTAAGTGGTGGTTCGTCGTTCTTCTTCTTTGTAAGCATTCTGCACAATGCTTTACGCATTATTCTATTCTTTCGAAACACTTCTAGCTTTTGCATAAAATAAAAACTTGTCGATCTCCCGCAACTGATTCATAATAGTTGAATTCACAACGTATGTCAAATAAGTCTTCCATTTTTGGAATTTCCACCATTCAATCGTAATACAACAGTAATTCATCAAGATAGAAGGAAAGATCAAGCAATTAAGAAGGCAAATTTGAGTGACTCATGGAAGATGACAGATGGTGTTTCATTGCCCATCGTTGACATCGTTGATCGCTCAAAATTTGTTAGTACTAAAAAGCACATTCAATCCACGTATGTACGACGTGCATAAAGAGACTGTTCATTCAAAAATAGTGAAGGGAAGGCGATTGAAGTGCCACGTGGACTAAATTGTGTTTCGGCTTTCAAACAGACCAAAAGGAGTATCATCGTGGATATAACAGTAACTCAGACGTATTTGATACATGTTCTACAATAAGTATGCTCACTACGTTCGAAATTCAAGTGTTCTTAATTACAACTGGTATCTTACTTGCTGTATGTTGTACTATATGGTCCAAGTGCAGAAAATGAACATCTCGTCATAAAACTTTCAGTTTTATTGATTTAGGATGATTACATATGTTCTACAAAGCATTTTAATACTGTCATACTGAGAGAGTTGGCGGAAAAAGTACTTCTGCATCATCGTTTTGAAAATGGAAAAAAGAGCAAACAGCATGTCGAACATGTTGGAAGCTTGTAGAGAATGGTCAATGAAGAACATCTCTCTGCTTTGTAATGTTTCAAAAAGTGTAAAGCGTTCGGCGTTGATCAATCTTAGAGGATGCCGCGCCATGCGTTCGACTTCATCAAATATCGTAGAGGTGATTAAGTGCCTACCTAGCCTTTACAGTGACTTGCGGTAGTCTAACAAAATATTGATCCTTTCCGTAGAAAAAAGGGTCATTCTAACCTTCAACTTTGTTCTTTTTTTTTGCTGGACAAAGCTTTTTGCCTAGAGTTTAGCAATCATTCAAAAGCTTACATCGCGGCCATTCCAAAGTGCACTGTTTTTTCGAAATAGCCTCCTAGTAGGCTGTAGCAGCAAAAACAAAACTATGTTTCACACTCGGTTCGCTCCCAGCGTTAGACTAGGTCTCATAGCTTTTTCTGAACCATAGTAGTACTCATTCGATAACACAAACATTGATAATTCCAAAGCTAAATTCGATTTATAAGAAAGTTTCTAATGGTGCATGTAAAAGCGAAAATAAAGTTAATTTTTGCACTCAATAAGTTCTTGACATATGAGAGTTACATTAACAAAAATTTTATGGGCTTGTAGAAAAAGCCATGTTTTGATGGGATAGTACAAAAGCCCCGGAGACTTCTTCTAAAACAAGGATAAATTTATGATGTGACAAAAATCGCGCGCAGCGGGCGATATTGATTATAATGCTTTTACTCGCAATGCAATCGACAAATAGGTGGTTTCTCTTTGACAAAACAAATCAATAGTGCACTTCAGATTGCTAAGTCCTATTAATATAGTCAGCAAATTCATATGGCACCTTTCATCAATCGAAATTCATTTTTTTTTGACCGCCTCTTGCGGTGATATGATCTTATAATATACCCAATAACATAGTGCTATGCAAAAACATTATTGGGCCTATAGCATTCTTGTTCATAAGATATGGGGCACCCCTAACAGCGAACTTCTGTGTAAAGAGTCGCGCTAGAGTTGATGAGACTTAGTAAATGATTCCTCAGATGTTCAGATCTTGTCCTTTCTGGACCGCGTGTTCAATTTTCCACTGATTTTTTCTATGCCTGCTTTACATCCTAATCTATAGTAGTTCGAAAGTTTTGCAGTTTAGATTCAGCGGTCTCTCCTTACACCAAAATTGGAATGTTGTTCAAAGCGCACTGTTCGTTCATGTATAGAATTTTGAATAACAGCACATCTGTCAAGTAGAGCATACAATTTCTTGAGTATTGATCTATGTAAATGTAATATTCTCCACTGGGAAACTCTCACGTCTACCGCTAGGAGCAGACGTCTGGAAATGTTGTATTACCATGGATGGTCTTAGCCTTGATATAATGCATTCAGACAGCCTCTCACCCTGTTCATTCTACTATGGTCTGTGGATTCCAGTGTGACGTTTTTCTGGCTTTCTTGTGAATCAAAATTTTGCCCGAAAATCTCCAATATTAATTTTGAAGAATACACGGTCTTTTTGAAAAAACTTGCATAAGTCCATACAAAATACTTTCACTTCGTATTTGTCACGAGTTAGTGCTGGTGCATAAACAATGAAGACTGTCAAAACCAATGATCCACATCTACTTACTTACTTAGATACTTAAATACTTAGATGATCCGTCTTCACTAGCTGTGCGGAGCCCAGCACATATTCCAAATGGCATATTGCTGGTCGTGCGTACGATATCTCTTGGTTTCCTGACGTAACCTTGCAAGAGCTTTTCTAGGTCTCCATGATGACGTTTCCAAGGAATGGGTTTCGACGACGAAATCTTGTCCGGGCTTCCTACTAGTAAATTTAGAGTCTTCACATCAGTCGCTTTATGACACTTCAGTCATGAACGCCCAATCTGGGCTCTTAGTTGTCCGGACAAATCAGTGTTCATATTCAAACTCGTATTTGTGAAACGCCAATATCAAAGGTCCCGTTACTATCGCACGTTCCAGGAAACAGATTTTCTCCAGTTCTCAGACGACGTCAAATGGGTGGTGCGTTCTCGTCTCAGTTATGCTAATTCCGTCATATCTTATTCTTTTTGCCTGCATTATGAGGTCCTAAAAAAAAGAATCCGTAGGCAAGTGCATGTGCATGTTATATTTCCAGATAATTATCCTGGTCCGTCGCGAATTTGGCGGCCTATCATGACCCTAGAACTTCAGAGGCTTCTCTTCGTCAAACCCGACGCTGCCCTCATAACGTGTCAGGAGAATGTGGTCCGTGTTCTCTACTTTGTTTAGCTTTTTATACCTAACGTATACATTGCTGACTACTGAAATTGGGGCTGATGTTCACGAGTAGCTTGCAAGTTTTGCCGGAGTCGCCAAAGATAGCTTTCTATTGAACCCTACTGTAAACTTCAGCCGCTTTATTCAACTCGTGAGCCGAGGTATGCCAAGTTGAGGGTACAAAAACAAGAAGTTCAACCCTTGAATCCATCTGAATTTCGGAGAAACACGTGGTATCTTTTGCCTCGTACTCAATTCTTCTTCATCACCTGGAGTCGCGCCACGAGCCCTCACGTTTAACCGAACAGAGACTCCTTTATGACGTTAATTCGCGGCTCAAAAATACGCACAGAGATAAATGCAATAAATAGAAGTGACTTCCACCAATCAAGTTGCAGACGAGAGTAGCTTCAGAGAATGTGCTCCCTTTTTCAGCTGAGGATGACCCCTAAAAACTAAACTCTACGTGGATTTTGGAAAGGAGCAAGAGTTCTGAGATGACGTTAAAATCTCGGCTAACGTTGTTTATGCCATCAAAAACTTTTGGAGAGATGATATGAAAAACAGAAGAACTTTAGAGCTCCAAACTCCGAAGAAACAAGCGCCTTCATAAAGACGGATTAGTCCTAAAAAGTGACGCATTGATAACTTATTCAACCGGCATTCATCTCCTTTGTGTGAATATCAGTATGTTTAGCTTTGACTTTTCAGCTGCACAAGGTTGCGGCTTACTTTTCGGCGTCTTTGACTTCCACAGAGCCGATGATTCGCGTTGATCGCCCACAGTAGTACGCCGTCTTCGTAGTCGTTTGAGTCAAATCCTCCTCCATACACTCTGTTTGAATTGAGCAACTTCAAGCTTTGGTTGCACACAAATGTTGTTGCCAGACAATTATTTCTGACTAACAGTAATTCGTTTTCATGTCGATAATCCGTCTTGTAGAAGTCGGTGTAAGAATGTCTAGCACACAAAAGAAGCAATAGCATATTAAACCGATCAACCCCTTACATCAGAGTGGAGAATTAGTATTCTTCTCAAGTCTTTTAGCTTACACAAGGTTGGTCGAGATTCGACTCGAACGACTACGAAAGCAACCACACGACGACAACCAATTGCAGACAGTCGACTTGGGTCATCGGTTTTGAGGAACTTGAAGGCGTCGGAACTTTATTCGAATAAACGCTATTATTAACCTCGCGTATGATGAAAACTATGAGAAGCATACTGATTGGCTAGTGTTGAGATTGAGATTCTGTGGATCAGCACAACTACTCCCCAACAATGAACTGTAACAAAGGACGAGTTGGAGTGCCGCCGGCAGTGAGAATTTTTTCCAACCCTAGCTTGCCGGGCCGAATTTTGAAAATATGAAGTCGCTCACAACATCGATGAAAAGTGCGTCTGCCTATTCAAGTTTCGCGTTAACGCTAGAGGCCCAGGGGTCTGGAAGTTGCCGAAGGCAGCTTGTCTTCTCGAACAATTACACGAGCGTGAAATCGTAACAGTCGTAAATAGCCGTCAGTATACGTGCAATTTGGGAAAGCATTGCAGAGAAGCACTAAAATGGTAGTAATAGCACTAAATATTGAAAATACTTTTCCGTTACTCGCCACCACTTTGCCCCGTCTGGGAAAACGCATTTCTTTTTCGAGTCTTACTAATCATTCGACAGTTCGAACTCAAAAATTTCATAAATATACTATGCTCTTCAATTGGCCCCTTTGGTGAGCTGTAGCAGAGAAAAAATCTCTTTCCTCAGTGAAATACTTCGCGCTGAACAAAGCTTTTCCTTCAAACTTTTGTAACCATTCGATAGTTTTGAATCTCAACAGCTCAGTAATGTTTTTGGTCTTTTGAAGAAGGCTGCTTGGTGCTCTGTAGCAGCCAAAAAAAAATTAAGTTTCGCCGAATGCGACATTGGCACCAATCCACCGCGCTTTGCTAGTATGTAAATAAAAATTTGCATTTGGCATTGAACCACCCCCGCCCTCGCTCCCTTTTTTCGGTGTCTAGTTTGCGAAACTCAATATTCTTTTGATCGTTACGAAGCAGTAAGAAATCTTTTTCAAAAATCAAATGAATCATTGAAATTCTCGAGATTCATGCTACCAAATGGTTGCTGAAAGTCTAAAAGTAAAACTTTGTTCAGCGAGCAATGATAAGATAGAAGCATAGTTTTATTTTAGCTGCTACAGCGCATCAAAAAAAGCCATTCTAAAATTGACGTAAAATCTGAAAATTTTCGAGATTTATGCTACTGAATGACTATTTGAATTCTGACGAGTCCCACCTGCCGCAAAACTTTTGCACATCACTCTACATTACTGGGTATGTCTATCTGGATGGAATGTAGTCTCATAGGAATTTTTTTCAAAATCCGGCATACTATTCCGTCAGTGAGAAATCGCAGCACATCCGGTCAGGGAAGAATACGATTTGAACGTCTAAGTATTCCTGCACCAGACCTCATCACCACACTGACTTAGCTCTTCATACGCCGCTACTGAGAATGCAAAAGACCTTCATGATATCGAAAACACTAAGCCATTTTACCTTTTGCTTTCTGTCTGTAAACTCAACAAATAAGTTATCTGTAATATGTTGAAATTAAGAACGAGCATAGAACGGCTATATTGGCAGGTAGAGCTTCAAAAGGAGTTTGGAAAACGATGTCTTTCTTTTTCTGTTAATTCGATAGAAAATTAATGCAGTTGAAATAGAAAAGGGGTAGGACACTGGATAATCGAAAAGCCTTTTCCACCACCGAAAATCTTCAATACTGCTTCAATGACATCTATGTGACTAGAAGATTGCAATTCCACATCAATATACCATCAATTAAAGGAAGACTGTTCGACTAGGCGATAAAATCTTGGAAAGGATATCTACTTTCACGCTCCGCAGTGTCTTGCGAACATTCGAATGGAATACTACGATGGTGAAAGACACCTACAAAGTATTTGCTATGTTTGTGCCTTCATTCTTATAACATCAAGTCATAAAACGAATGTGAGTCGATTTTCGCTGCGCTTTTTAAACAACAGATCATCTGTTCAATTCCGCGCGATTAATGCTCGATGAGCCGAATCAGTTTCTGACTTTCCAATCAAGCCGAAGAAAGTGGATGACTCATGTGAATGAAAATATGTGTTTGAGGCTAGAGAAATCAGTATCACAAAGTGCTTGACTGAATTGAACAGAGAGAACGAACATGCTGATTATTGAAAAATACGGAAGAAATAAAGAAGAGAGCAAGGACCTAATCTCTGTCTTCCCTCATGTGCTTCAATCATTCTCATCGCCAGGTACACCTCTCAACACGTACACAAGTCGACATTTTACTACATCGACAACGTGACTATGCAGAAGTTGAAGTTTGGAATGTCTCTTCAAGCATAGCTGAAATGAGAACTAAATGCTCAACCGAGGTATTCGATTAAAGAATTGAGTAGAAATTTACGTTGAGGGATCAGATCCTAGCGGAAACAGGTGGATGATAATCACAGGAAAAGTGAGGAAGTGATAATTTCTATATAGATCCAAGGAAAAGAATACGGCGCTCTCAGGTCCATAGAATGATCATAAACCACAAGAGCTACTCGAATTAGTGAGAAGACAGCTCATACAAGTAATATCAAGTAAATTGTTGTGGATATTCAGAATGATAGCGATCGTTTTTGAAAATATTTATTTGGATATGCATATTTATGCATAGTACTATTCTTTACATTATTACGTATAACCATTCTATATTATCAGTCTACAATGTATTCTCTTTCCTCGTCCAGAAATTCTAATTCCAGATTTATCACTCCAATATCCATTGTTTTGCGAGGCGTCATGCCAGCAGTGATGTATTTATCTGGTAGCGAAAATTTCACCTTGCGGCTTCCAGGCTTAAATAAGGTTAAAATATGAAATGGTCAACTCGACAAACTAATTGAGAAATTGCATTTGGGAAGAAATATGATAACTGCCTATTAATCAATTGATTGATGAGAAATATGACCGAGAAGAGTGTATAAAACATGCGAAGTAATCGGTCCATCTCAAAAATCCATAAGTTTTTTCAGCTAGTCAAAGTTCTTTTTTGCAAAAGCGTCAAATTCCATTCAAGAATCTCGCCAAATTCAGAAGAAATATTTGAAATGATCTATCATCCACATTTACTACGTGGATCCCAGCACGCACTTGCATTCGAATCGTTTTCGTGAAATTTGTCCTGCGCAAAAAATCTTCGATCAATCCACGTGCTGGTTCGGCTACTGCTTGATTTTCATGTTCTCTCATTTTGAACGTCTTTCCAACAGTGCGCATCGCTATCCACTGCGCTTTCACTCGGCGCCAATGAGGAAGAGCACTGCATAGATAGTTGAGGTTCACCTTGGGATCAAACCCTCGCAGATAACCCATGAGCGAATTTCTCCAATACAATTTACTGCTTTTATTACGTGATTCCGACTGTGTATAAGATATTGGTGGAAATCAGATATAAATACTTAGACTTAAAACACTTTTGGCGTTTGTTGCACGAACAATTGCTGAGCAAGATTATGTACTTTGTTCCATATTGCATTTTGCTAAAGAGAATGCAAAATATAATTTATAAACACATGTCCTACCTTTGACACCCCTAGGAAACCTGTCACATCATTGCAGTCATGGTAAACCTTAAGAACAGGATCGATGGGAGTCGACTCCACAGTGGCGCCCTGGAGAAGAAACGCTCCGTCGGCGTCGGTATATCCCTGATCGAGCAGGTCGTCTGGGTCTGGTCCTGAAATGAAGAGGCAATTCTAGTAATATTGTACTTTCGAAACTTAGATATGTTGATTATTGGGAAAACTCAATTTAAAGTTGGTAGTTTTAGGAAGGAGAGAAATGTAAAACATTTTCTGCTTTTTTTTTGCGTTCCGCTGGGTGTTTTGAAAGCATCACTGGTTCGAAAAGATTGCTGCTGCTTATGAAACTTAATAGTCTTGTGTTCTTCGTCAAAAAAATAGCGATTCACACCGTACACAAGGCAATTTGTTTTCCATGGAGTCAAATAATCTCGGCAAATTTTTTGGATAATTAGGCAATTTGGACTAGAACATTATTCATCAAACTAAGCATTTTATCAGGGACAGATCAATTAACCAATTATTCGGATACGTATCAAAGTCCAAATGTATAGAGCACGCCTAGAAGAGGATGCTGTTCGACTTATTCACTTTTATCTGGATGTATACGTAAGAAAAAATAAAACTATTCCCGAATACCACAGGATTTTTCTGTGATCGAGTGCTCAACATGAGTACAAAAAATCGGTTCTCCTGAGATTATCATTTTTGGAAAATCTCATAAGTGGTTCTCATTTACACATACAACGTTAGTAATGCCTAGTATATACCTGAGTCCTCGTCCCAAAGTTTCACTCGGACGTTCGCTGCCGGTTTATCGCCACAAACGAAGCTTCCTCTCACTGCGATCGACTGCTCTCTCACAGTAAAACACACTGGTAGAAGAAGCAAAAAGTAAAGTATTCCAATCATTCTAAAATGTAAGAGATTGAGCATTATTTTTTGGTAACGAAAGGTTTGGAGATATTATGGTAGGACAATGTCCAACATGAAAGCTAGATAAAGAGGCTTTCGATAGAAAAATTTACCAAATGCCTAGAAAATCACAATACGAGGGGCCCGCATATTAGGAGAAAGCTATATGTTTTTGATTATGAATGTTTTAGAGAAAAACAGTGGTAGACTAGAGAGAACCTGATATGTCACATATTGTTAGCTAGCGCTTGAAATACTAGTTGTCAAAAATCTTCTTTCATAATGAAAGTGTAATCTAGTAGATCCGTAGAGATTGTCAATGAGTGTGTTGGATATGAAGGTCACATGTCAATGAGAAAGATCAGTCTATATGAATACTGAAATCGTCTAACAGCTGATGCAAGTTCTCAAATTTCTAACATAGAGTGTTGTCGATGTTCTGACGACCTATCCACGCTCAAGAGAAGTGAAAAAGAGTGATGGAATAGACTGACTGGCGAAAAGAGATTTTCTCGATCACCTGGTGGCGGCCATTGAAAACGAAAGACAAGGATTCATCATTTATAAACGACGCAGCCATTTGTCGAACACAACTGTCACTCGATTTGAGAGCAATAGGATCATCACAAAGATAACACATAAACAGGTGAGAGTAGGAAATCATAACGAAGATGACATATAACTACTTCTATTCAGATTTCCACACTTTCCCTAAAGGGCAAAATTTATTAACGTTTAACCACTATTTCACTTCCCTAAAATACGAAGAAGGCTTCAAATTTCCAATTTTGACACGTTTTTATCAAATAAAGTCTCATGCTTTCGTATTCGTGCTCTCATACTTGTCATTGTGAAGTGTATACTTCAATTCCATCCAATTTAGTGACTATTCTTCACCAAAAAAGCTTGCTTTTTCTACCGAATTCTTTGATACAAAAGATCATATTTTCTTCTATTTTGTTAAATCTGTGTACAATTTGTGATTTTGCGATAGAACAGGAGAAGGGAGTATTGTTCTTCTACGTATTTAAACGAGATTCAAAGGCTCAAAAACGGCTCATTAAGAGTGACTTTACTTTGACACGAAAAATTACAGTGAAGTTTTCGTTCAATGAAATCTATTACACTATTACAGGATTTTTTTTCCAATCCTGGCAAAATCGTTACAGCAACGTCTTGTCAACATAAACACAACCCTGTCTATGAGTGTTGACTAGTACAGAAAACGGAACGATGAACATCACGGGTAATCCTTTCGGGTGTATGGACCCAACACTTTGCGTTGGTTAACCTCGGGTGTGTTCCGCCTAACAATGGAGTCCAACCCCAGCCTGCCATTGTTAAGCGCGACACGCTGGAGCTTGGGATGTAGAGGATGTGGGGCAGGCCGTCCACAGTTCACAGAGATGTAGAGGCCGTGGGTCCACGATCCCGGAGGAGTTGAAAGATGTGAGCCGCCACTGGCTTTGACAGTTTTGGCTCTCTGCTCTATAGTATCAGGCTATGACAAAAGCAAAAAAGAGTCCTTATACGTTGAGAATCGTAATGATACATCTAAAAATCTCTATAAACTGGAAAAATAAACAGGGTGAGCAGCCAATTGAGTTTTTCTTGACAAACAAGACCATTCATAGTGACTCAAAATGTGAGAAGCTCCCTCTGAACGCTGGACGAGAGATTATGAAAATGCTATTGACATGAGAAGACCGCAAGTAGATAAAATTCTGTAATAAGTAAATGCTGCCACGCTCGGGGAATTCATAAGAAAACTGGAAATGGATTCATGACAGCGGAATCGTTGCCCGTCAATTGCACGGTCTTTGCTTTGTCGATGATACATTCATATAACTATGAGCCATAGAACAGATTCCTTCAATGATTATGGATTGATTATGGCCGTCCAACGATGTTCATTAGTGCCGAATCTGTCTCTGATAATCAATTCACGCACAGAAGAATAAACGTCTTAACGAAAATGAAAATATAGTATTCGTGGCTAGGAAAGTGAACACAATGGAGTAGTTGATTTCGTAATTGAGTAATAGAAAACGGGCTTGTTTAATGTATCAGAATATGACGCAGAATGTAGTAAGGAGAGCAAAGACCGCCCTGTTCTATGTCTCCCTTCATGACTCTCGATTTTTCTCGCCACTACACAGGCCTGGATAACTAAGCCGATACGAAAGCGAGCAGAACTATCACTAATCGACAACAACGCGCTATTCAGAACTTCAAGCCAAGGATACCTTATCACACGTAACTGACGTGACAGGTCAATGATTAGCCAAACTCGTCGATCAAAGGATGGCGCTGATGTTAGAATCAGGTGGCGGATATGTGTTACTTCCTAACAGTAACTGGTAAGTAAGCTCGCAAGTGGTTTTTACGGGATGTCACGCCCACAACAGGAAAACTGGGATATTGAAAACCTCTGCGAAGATACAGGAGATAAATAGGACGCACTGTGGGTCTAGTGAACGACCAGAATCAAAATGGGCTGCTGAAAGCAGGTGATGAAAGTGATATAGAAATTTTCAAGAATTTTTAGAGAATATCGTAAATGACAGTGACCACAGTTCAAAAATGTTTATTTAAATACACATCTTTTTGGCATTATAAGTTACTCTTAACATTTTAATTTACAGCATTCATACATTATTAGTCCACAATGTATTCTCGCTCTTCGTCCAGAAATTCTATTTCAAGATTTATAACTCCAACATCCATTGTTTTTCGAGGCGTCATTCCTTCAGTGATATATTTATCTGGTAGAGAGAATTTCACTTTGCGGCTTCCAGGCTTAAAAAACTTACATTATCGAAAGTGATATTTTTCAAACGAGGTAATCAAATACATTCATTCAGGAAAGTTGGGTAACTACTCATTACCTAGTTATTAGTTATGTTGAATTTAACTAGAGTGAATGCTTGGTTTAATTCAGCACGCTCATGGGTCTTACCTTGCAGAAGGAATCTAAATTTATCAGTAATTATGCTGAGTTAATGAAACGTTGAAATTCACTCTAGGATCAGAATCTTTGCAAAAACACCGTATTTTTGAAGATGTAAACTATGCTATTTCAGACTCTGATTACGTAGTAGAACTAGAATAGATTGAGCAAATTATACGCAGATTTTGACTTTCAACCAGATCCTACCTTTGGTACACCCAGAAATCCTGTCACATCGTTGCAATCGTGGTAAACTTTGAGAACAGGGTCGATAGGAGTTGTCTCCACAGTTGCGCCCTGAAGATGAAACGAACCATCGGAATTAGTATATCCTTGGTCGAGCAGGTCGTCTGGATCTGGTCCTGAAATGTAAACGGAGTTTGCGGTAATATTTGTAGTTTCCAAAGCACATATCACTCGAAGAATTTAACCACTGAACTGTCAATTATAGAAATTTCACTAGTATAAAATCTCGACTTGGCATAGGTCGCTCTTAGAGAGTATAGATCATAGTGGAATTTTTAGATTTTTTCCTGTTCCACCGCGCATTTTGAAAATTTCTATGGTTCAAATGGATCACAGCTGCCTATGAAACCTGATATTCTCGTGGTCCTTCTCAAAAAATGCCATTCACATCGCGTTCAGAGCGATTTGTTCATCACAACACCCAATAATCCCTGACGAATAACCGGATAATTGGAGTAATCAAAATGAAGCGATGGTCTCATTGTGAGTAGCAACAGTAGTAGAATTGATTCATCGATTATTTAAAAGCCTTGAAAAGTTCCACTGAACAAACAGGGACTGGAGTTCGCATGCTGTTCAAGTTTATTCGAACGTACGTAATATTTTTTATAACAGAGTAATCAGATGATATGTAAGGACTATTGACTTTTCTTGAATTTATCACTAGTTGGGTAACATCTCCTAGATGGTTTTTCATCCACAAATAAATACTAGTAATGTGAAGTACATACCTGAGTCCTCGTCCCAGAGTTTCACTCGAACGTTTGCAGCCGGTTTGTCGCCACAAAGGAATCGTCCCTTTACTGCTATCGACTGATCTCTCACCGCAAAACACAGAGGTAGAAGAAGCAGGAAGTAGAAAAACTCAATCATTCTAAAGTTCAAGAAGAAATATAATTATTCTTTAGTATTAAAAAGTATAGAAACGTCCATACAAGACAGTGTCTTAGGAGGAAGTAGGAATAGAAGATTTTGGGTGAATTTTTCATAGCTTTATAAATAAGACGAAAGGCACTGTGAGAATAATGAAGAGGTTGTCAAGGCCGAAACACGTGTATTGCATTGTATACGTGCCCATAACAGACCACATGCATGACTCAAAAAACTTATAATCACGCATACCGAAATTTGAGCGCGGTCTTAAGAAAATACTTGGAATGAACGACTTTATAGATAATACTTTGCAAGCAAAATAATAGCATTCGTAGATTTGTAGGCAAGAGGAAAAGTTACATAATTTTGGGAATGGTTGCTTTAGGGTAAGGCAATGGTGGTGCGGATAGTACTTCCTATACCACGTATCTTAACAACAGTTAAAAATGAGGGTTGCCTGAATTTCCTGCCTCAATAGAAGTGTAGTTAGGTGAAAAGCGATTGTTAATGAGTGTTCTAATCATAGCTGTCATGCATTACAAAGGAGAAAAATTCGTCTAACACGTTGTGAAATCTCTTATATAGGCCGGTGTCGTTACTTTGATCACTTGATGAGTCAGTGGCGGCCATTGAAAACGAAAGGTGTGAAAAGGAACATAAAAGGATGACACAGCCAGCTGTGGACACAATTGCCACTCAACTTGAGTGTGGGAGATTATCACAATGATGACTCATAACAAGTTTAGGATAACAACTCATAACGAAAATGACACATAACCAGTGGAGGAGGGGGAACTGAGATGAAGGTAAACATAACCAATACTGGTTAGAATTTCTCTCCTTAGCAAAAAATTTAAAATTGAATAACCACTGTCTGCTATTACAACTTTTCCAAGAAAGCGGTCACTTATTTTTTCATTGTAGTAACGCTTTAATTCGAGTAGAATTTATACTTTTATGACTGAAATGTAAGCTCTACCAATCGCATTTGACTCAATGAACACTTTTTTTACTTAACATCTTGTTTATCTAATAAATTTCTTGTGTCAAAGCCCACAAAATCTTCATCTAAATCAACCTGTGCTCAATTAATGAGATTGAGATATAATACATTAGTTAGAAGAAAACGACATAGCATCGTTTTTTCCACGGATTTGAACAAAGACTAATCCAAAACCGCTTGAACAACAAAGTTACTTTGAGTGTGTGTAGATAACTAGCATAGGTGAAAATCGTCCAGGAAAAACTTTTGATAAACCAAAGAACTTTATAACTGGAAAAGGTCCCGAAGATTCGGCAGCACTCGACAGATACGATAACCTTAGGAAGCATGAAAAGCAGCAAGTGTACTTCATATTGTTCTCCGAGATATCTTTTTTTGCAATAAAACAATTCATTTTGCGACAACGATCTAGTGAGCCACCTGTATCCTCTGATACGATGCCAGAAGGTGTAGTAATTATCTGTTTCAGAAACTTCCCAACACTATTTTGAAACGGAAAGATCACAGTAAATTTCTGTTCAGGTGGACTTGAGCTACCCATTATGAATATGTTTTGGTGTTGACAAAATCGCTAAAACAATATCTTGTCAGCAATCGACATTGAAGCACTGCTGGAAAACGCTACTATCAGCACATATATGTTGAGATGGACTAATTCTGCTAAAACTAAGCAGAGGTGGGGTAAAAGGCAATTTTGTAAAAGTTGAAAAGACGAGTTATAATCCGGAAAACTACTCTAGTCAGCATGATACGAGCACATTTACAAAACCATAATGTTTTTCGAGCATCTCAGGCTTGTAAAGAGTTTTTACTCCTCATATTACTTTCTAACATGCATCTAAATTTTACCGATATATAGAAATAAATTGCGTATTCTTGACAAAGATCTTTGATGTGTGATGATCTGTACTACTTTTTAGACTATCGAATTAACATGAAGTTGGCATGCCTCCGCCTCTTTAGTACGTCCATCTGGCCTGATATAAGGATGCATTGATTATTCAGAGGTTGAGTGATGGTAGACTTTACAAAAGTCAACGGTTTTTATTTTGATTACTAAAGTTGACTAAGAAATGCGTTTGGCAGCTGAAGGCAAAGGAAAACCGACGTTTGTTCAATTTTTGAAGAATAACAAAAGGAGGAGCGTCATGTTTCTTATACATGTTTGTGTATGACATTTTTTCTTTGATGCCAATTTATATTCTATTGAAATAACACTAAGTTTATCGAGTAGTAAGTACTCAAATTTGTCGTGACTTTTGTTACTCCGAAAGTGTAAACAGAAAAAGAAAACACGGCAAGAATCAGTGCTGCACTATGAGAATAGGAACGGCAATATAAAAACTAGAATCTCTCTTTTATATCTGAACAACAGTGAGAACGACAACAATAACGCAGTTTTATAGGGTCAATCGTTTGAACATGGCCGGGAAGGTAACATCGGTCAAGACTAGTTTCTTCTACGCTTCAAAAAAGATTACCCAAAAGTTTGAGCTAAACCGACGAGATCAAAGTTTTTGAAGCGCCTTGTCTCAGGGAGCTTTAGATAAGCGCCCTAGCTGATCAGAGCTAGTGGCTCCGTTAGATTACATCGCTCTATCTTGACCTTGCTGGATATAAGTAGCATTAATGCCTCTTTTGGAGCTATCTGTCAGTGTGGTTCTCTCTAAGCCTTTTTTATTGAATGAAACGGAAACTGCCGCTTTATGGCATGACGCGAACTTCTCAAAAATCTCAGTTTCCTCGTTCAGTTTATGAAGAAGTAGACGTCAATTAACATTTTGCGGAAGTGTCGTTTCTACTTCACGTGTTCATAATAGAACATCTCTGTTGGAAAAGTGACTATTTATCCTAAATATATTTTAATGGAAGTCCTAAAATACCACTTAAATGCTATGAGAGTTTTTTATATTTATAACTCTGTTAATGGATAGGGTAGAGGGGAGAGATCGAAAAAGTAGGAGAACTGAATACGAAGGCATAGTTTACGGAAAGGTGAATTCAAATGAGAAGAAAGACAACCCGAGAAAAAGAACTGCGAAGGAAAAATATGCTCTTTATTTGGGCAGATACTCAGACATCTACTTAGAAAAAGGTAAAATCAGTATTTCTGACTGTCAGAAGACGCTTAAATAGACGCACTTGGCAGGACCGGATCATTCGAACAACCAAAGGGCAACTAGACAATTAGAGGATGAGTCAGCACCGGCAACTGTTGCCAGTTGGCGCGATGAACTCAAGCGAACTCAGTTCCCGAAGGACATCAATAGGCCTCACGTGCAAGTTTTTGTGTCGTCAATACAATTTATTCATGTCATAAAAATACAGTTGCTATGGAAATCCGTGTATTACCATCAAAATGTCGAGATTCATAGGACCGTTGTGTACCACAGTTCAGAAATGTTATCGTTTTCCAGCTCGCGTGATGAAATGCAAGGAAAAATCATGTTCACTCAATACAGTTACCATCGATACCAGTCACTTGCTGATGTTATTGGAGGTTGACTATGCCAATGTCGAAGAATTCTTTCACGTCCTGGAAATAATACTGACGATGTTGACTGACACTAAGAATATTGTATGAATCTTTATATTCAAGTGTCTCTAGGTTTCAGCCACCTGTGTACCAAGCCAGTGACAATTTCAAGCGCGATCTCTTTGTTTACATCTTTAAAAATCAAATGGACATTGGTAGTACATCGGTGAAAAAGTAGTGGAAAGAGCCCTGCGTGTTTTAAAGTGGCAGAAATTGTTCAAAAAATCACCAAAGAATCGACGAGAAATGGTGTTTTTGAAGGAACAAATGATTCCGCGTCTCAAAGTGTAAACTAGAAATGCTTGATTCGGAGATAAAGCTTGACAGATAAACATTGCACACATGTCATTTTCATTTAATTTATCTACTACTTCATATTTGAAAATGACTCGTTGGTAGACAGGCCGAATACAAATTTTTTTTACTCTTAGAGTCGAAAAGAATTTTGTGTGATAAATTTTTTTTCGCAAAGATTACCTTGGTCCGTGTTAGGTACGTTTTTGAAGCGCGTAGTTCCATCTTCACAGCCTAGAAAATCGTTGAACATTTCATTACTTATTGAACATAAAGAGCAGCCACAAGGATGCTGAGGTTAGATTAAAATCAAAACCTCAGTTATACTTCGAACTCGCCGTTAACCTTCCCAGGAGCTGATGTGCTACACACAACGTCAAACGAGACCCTTGGTTGCTTTGTTCTTTGTCCTGAGCTATATCGGGTGTTATCAGGAATCAAAAGGAATCAGCGCAACTGATCTGGTGAACACAAATTGACACCGAAGCTAGCTAGGCTGAGCTACACTTGTGACCTCAATAACTTGACTCTTACTTGGAATTAGATATTTTCTTTTTCATACCTCAACATCCTTGTGGTTGCATCAAAATCATATTCTTCAATGAATAAATTTTAGGCGTAAATAGAAGTTAGGGCTTTGAAAAGCGTGACTGATTGGCAAATACGTCACAGTGTAACTCATGACGAATGCATCAATCATTCAAATCGCTCAGAATTTTTATTTGCACCAAATTCACTGCATGTTTGCAAACAATAATCAGTAAAAACTGTTTCAGAACAGCGTGACAAGCTAATTCCTCGAGATCGTCCTTATATTGGTCGTATTGTGAAATATGCTATAAATTTTACTGTATTGTATTGTGAACAAAAAATTACATCGAATAAAAATTAAGGCCAACTGATTAGCAGATGCCTTGAAATTGGCTTGTATGTGCGAAACTTCCAAACTGCGAGTATTCTTTTTTGAAACCACGTGCCGCAAATGTGTCAAGTGACTAAATTTTATAAATTTACTGGGAACCTTTCCTATCAACCTCTTTTTTATAGGCCCCTACTGAACGATGTACTCTGTGCTACCAAGGGAGAGTGCTAATTATGAGCCCCAATAAGACGAAACAGTGGCCTGTATAGCACTAGACCTAACGGCTCAAAACATGTTATATTCTTATCAGTTTACTGAAAACTCAAAAATTTTAGAATATGAGTGAAAATGGGGTATCCCCTAGTCGAAAGCTACTCAGACCTTTCCTCGACAGTCACTTTCAACGAATAGGACAGGTGAGAGCGGCAAAATTCCAGACGCTGTCCCGCCGAGGTAGAATACTCCCATCGAATCCGTTGTGTTTGACGCCATGTGAGCATCTGCTAAGGGTGCTGCAAAGACATTGTTGTCTTATTACATTTAAGTCCATTATTCAAAGACAGGTTAGTTGTCATACATTTTTTCGCATAAAGGCGTACAGATTGGTTGCTAAGAGGAGTGGATCCACATCGGAGAACACCACGAATTCCAAGCGATTGCGAAAGCAAAGCGTTCGAGCACATGGCAGAGGCAGTCAGAATGCATAGCATGACATTGCTCATGTTGAACACGATGATGACGATGCAATGCTAAAATGAATAATCAAAAGAAGAGTCGACTTCGAAAATCATTTTTCTCCTTTCACCGTCTTTTTTCACTATGTGTCACAAATAACCATCACATGCAATCAGCGACTGTCATTTCAGTACATATCAACGATTCTGACATTGAAATGAAGCTTAAGTAAATGAATTGGCAAAAGTATCGTAGTTTTTAGGAAGCTATAAGTTACTTGTTTGACATTGAGCAATACCTATGAAGCGCAAAGGATTAATTGCTTGAAGTTGGCCAACACCTGAGGGGTGCGCAATGTGTTCATTTCACTCAAGCGTGGGAAAAAAAGGAAAAAGGTAGAGCGTATGTGGCGCAGTGGTTAGAGATTCTCTGCGTCGCACACGAGATCATTGTTTCAATCTCGCGCTCATGGCCCACTATTCCACCCATCCCCTTGGGGTCGGTGAACTGATGTCAGACTGTCCCAGACTTGTCTGGGAGGATGAACAGCACTGACTCGGTTCAGCGGAAGGCCACGGCGAGTCATTGTAAAGGCTAGATATGCATTCAATCACCTCAAACGGAGTTAGAAATTGATGAATGCATGGCGCATCCCTCAGGGATTGATCAATGCCAAAAGCTCTATCCTCTTTATGGAAAAAGGTATAGAGTGAGATGGGTAAATAGGTCGTATATAGTTAGCCTACCCAGTGACTACGAGGTATGATGCTGTAAAAAGTCTGTTTTTTTTTCAATTTTTCACAGGTTTAGGGCCAATTTTCCGACCTCAGACGGAATAGAGGACATAGCTTGTCTTTTGGTCATTACAACAAACGGTAAAGAATGTTCAAATGATCTGATAAAAAGATTGTGAACGGGCCGACATGATGGCGATCAATACAGCAGTATTACACTGTGATGACATTTGTTCGTACAACAAATCATGTGGTAAGAAACATACGTTCGCTTCCCCACAAGGTTTAGGACTTTGTAAACACCTACGCTACTCGTTTTTCTACAAAAGCTATCATGCTTCCTGGTGACCCCGATAGAAAAAATCAAAAATTCTTTTCCGTCATTATTTCTAAATTCTCTGCGTTGCACTATAGGCTATCCTTAAGAGTGCAAGGAGGCGTGCCCAACCAGTATTCTGCGAGTTCAAGAAGAAGACGAAAAAAAAAACGAACTTAGTGTTGAAGTACTAGGATCCGCACAGTAAAAGAAGGGAAAAACGCTGTAAAGACAGATAAACAAAGTCCCTAAAAAGTGCTTACGTTGGATAACTTGCCAGTATTGTCAGTCACCCTCATATCTGAGATTTCTAATCGGTTTATGTTCTCGCATGCAACAGTGACGAATAGCGAATTCAACTTGAACAAACTATTTTCTACTTGCTCTAAAAAATTAAAGGATAGATTGAGCTCAATGAACGAATTGATTCTTTGGCTGTGTTGCAGTGTTTCCTACTTACAGTGTATGAAGACGGATTGATGAGTCTCATGGCTTCTCTGTATGAGTACACACTATAGTTCAGCATATCCTTCAAGGGAGTGAGTGAAAACTTCATGAAAGCTCACAATGTCTGCATTTATGAATTGGAGTATCATTTTCGACAGATGTACACTATCAACAGAAGTCTTATTGAACAGTAAATCAAAGGAGAGCAGAATGATTGAGTGTGGAATTATTGTCCGGTAGATTCTCTAGAATTTGTGATTGTAGAGGAATCGATGTATTTTTCAGCACGAATTTAGCTCAGAACCTCGACTACTTCGAACAACTGGCGAAACTTTTTCAGTTAAAGCGATATAAATCTATATAAACTTCCTTTCTTGCCAGCCTTTCTACACCCTAGTATCAAACTATAATAAAGACGTTGTCAAGGTGAAACATGCGGACGTGAAGAAATCCTGCTGGAATTGTGACTTTTTTCAAGATAATCGCTACCACATTGTCGGCCTCAACTATGAGAGAGGTTTTAGAGTGATTTTTAAAAAACTGGCACTCTGACCTAATCAACAAATTCGCAGTGATGGCTAATTTCTCGTAACGCACCCATAGAAAGACTCCGAACTTTTTTTTTCAACTCTATATGGCATCTGTGGATATAGACCAGTCACAATGCCTTGTGGTTTGGAAGCACACCCCATTTTTCCATATTGATTCTTTCCTTTCTTGAGTTTCAAAGGGTTCTAATGCATATATAACTTCAGTGTGTGAGGAAAAAAAAATTCCAATATAAAATTATATTACTGTCATCATTTAGCCCCTCCAAAGACACAGTGTACACTCTATTGTGTACTAATATGCTTATAATTTTCTCGTCGACCACAGATTTTCCACTCTACTTCCAATGATCACCCAACAGCTGAAAAAAAATTCGTTTATAACGCTAGACTTTTTTGGCGCGCTGTACAACGAAGAGAAAGTCACGTTTAGTCTACGAATGCGTGACATGTTTTGCATTCGCATTTACTTGGCTTTTTTGATTTTTTTTATAACGTTTTAGCCTAAGTCGATAGCTTTAAAAGCGGCCATTTTGACAGTGGAAGTTCATTGTTAGTAAATGGTCGGCTATGATGAACGGACCTCAGTAAGGCTATGGATAGTTTGAAAAATGTAATTCCATCTATAAAGCACCATATTTTTGAGAGGAAAAACTCCTCAAATCCCTTAAATTGATGAATGCACTCTCGTTTCCTCTTTCTCCAGGTACTTGCTGGAAAAATCCATATCTAAGTTCTTCTAAAAGCTGTATTTTGTAGAAAATGTGTCTTAAACTTACAGTCTCAAAGCATTGTAAGATGTGAAAAAAAAAGAATTTGGATTGCGCCGTTATTCCATTGATGTGGCTGTCGGTTCTTTCTGATCATAAGGGGACAAAGAAAAACCAACCTCATTTCCTCAAGAGGAGCCCTTCATAAGGAAGTTAGTGATCATTCGAAAGCTGAGACTTGAGACCATAGCTCGGGTCGCCGGTCTTCAAAACACCCTTTTATAACGATGTAGCATTCAGAAAAAATTCATACTTTATACCCGCCGTGTGCCTTTCTTTACGCTTATAATTCACTGGAATCACGAAAAGCATTTCAGTGTGTGGAGAATTTTCCAGCAGCTGACAACAATATTTCAAATGCAACCGATTTTCCCTGCTATGGTGATTCCAGAAGATCAGCACAACGTTGGAATCATTGGAAGGATTCAAGCACAAATCTTTTCTTTATCCCACAGCGCTATTGAAAGAACTTTTCCAAAAAGCAAAGGTTTTTGAGTTTCTCGAAACTTATGCTACCGAATGAGTACTACTTTAAAGTAGTAATTTTGCCCTGAGAAATAAAAGCGCGATAAGAAGAAAAACACGCGGTTTTGTGAAACGTGATTTTATTTTGGATCTTGCACCATCATGAATAGAGGTTTTTTGAAAAAACAGCTATGTGAGACTCTAGCAAGAATTCCAAGCTTATGAATAGTCACTAACATTCTTATGAAAATATCCTCTCCATCGAGTGAGGTCGGGTTTTGTATGTCACCTTATAATCAGAATAAACCTGGCTTTTGTAATGAAAAGTAAAGATTTTTTGGGATAAATGAGCTTTCTTTTAAATGAGCCTTCTTCAGTGCAATGCCCTGCAACGATGTTCTTTTTTCATGGCGATAAAATGACTCCGAAATCAGAATTTCAGTATATACAAGCGGTTATCTCCTTTGGAGGCGAAAAGTAAGTTCCATTCGATAGTGAGACGTGCTACAAAGTTTTTTTTTTTCAAAAACAAGCTTGGTATCGAAATCTGTATTTATGAAACTTCAGCTAGCTTACAAAAGCATAAATGAAATAACAGAAAGGTGCACTTTTTTATTAGCAAGGAGCAAATGAAGAAACGACCTCTTTTGCTAGACAAGGGTTTTCATAAGAGTGTTTGTAAACAAGAGAAAGCTCAAATCTCCCTGAGGGCTATACGCTCTTTTTTCGACAAGACTCATTTATGACGCTGCATCAATTAGAATGAAATTATGTTATCCACCGGCAGCGCACTCTAATTTTTCTTCACTGGAATCACTGGAAAAGTTTATGCACGTGTAGAGGAAATTTCCTAGTAACAGAGCTGTGCGTTTAATAAAGAGTTTTTTCAAAGCGGAGAAAAATGCTCTCAATGAGACTTCACATGTGATCCGCCTAGGCGCCGTCGACCGATAATCGCGGAAACCCACTCTTCGCTCCATTCCGTTGCTCGTGAATTGGCCAAAAGAAAACGCCCACGTGTGGAAATCAAACTTGTTTTACCTTCTGCATGCAATGGAATGAGATTTCTAGAAATAAGCTTAGCCTTGGAATCACTGGAACTTGAGCTATAAGGAAAAAGCTCCGACGTGCGAGAAATGTGCATGTGTAAAGCACAAATGTTTTCCTTTACTTTGCATTGTCAAAAAAGCTTTTTGAAAAAACCCGCGTAGTACAGTAACAGGAGATTTGAGCTTCTGAATGGTTACAAAAAAAACAGTTAAAATTCTTTGCCCTGCGAAAGAGGACGTTTCTTCATTTGTTCCCCTCAAAGCAAGGAACCAAAAGTGTTTCTAACGTCTGGAATATGTTCATTTTCGAGAAGATGTGATTTTTCGTCTAAACGTAGGAGATTTTTGGACAAGTCGGCGGTTTTCATTCTGGAATCACCCATACAGATGCTCCTTCTGCTGTTCTTCACCGTTCAGTTATCGAATGTTTTCTTAAAATCTCAATCTAATGACTGATATTCCTTATTCTTATTTGGACGCGCACCAATGCTAATCGCCTGCGCCGCGGCGATCTGTGCATGAAATTCCATGCATTTGGTTCACAACGTGTTGAGAACACTTTCTTATTGTTTTGTAGCAATGATAAGGAAAAAATTAACTTGCACACCCAACGCGCAATTTCGGCTCGGCCATAGTCGGAGCTTGGCTACTTATTCGAATTTCAAAACTTCTTTGACAGCACAGCTTTTGATAATTCTGAAACTGTGATAATTTCAAAAGGACTTTCATGTAGTGCTGTAAGAGAGAGAAAAAGATTACGTTTTTTACTCGAAATAGTAAGCTCGGGTCTTGGATTTCATAACTGGCTTAGTTGGTAATCACTTAATCACTTGTTTTGACCTGATACAGATCGTTTTACTGTGAAGGTTCCAGTATTTCTAGCATTCTCTTCGTCTCCTCGTGCGCATCGTTTCTTTGAGAATTTCGTTTTTTTTCACGTACGTCGTCTTATACTGGTCTAGATCTCCTTGCATTCTAGAAGTTAGATAGGATGGCGCTTTCCGAGAGGTATTCGTTAATTTTTAGGAGGATGGTTCTGTTCCGTAAGTGAGCAGTAATATTGGAAGAGATTTTTCTTGCTGAACAAAAACTTTTCATTAGACTTTCATCAATATTTATTCAAAGGCACGAATGCCATAGAATTGAAAAAAGTGATTGATTTTTTTGAAGGTCTTTCTACAGCGCTGTAGTAATAAAAACAAAATTGATTTTCACAGGCGCTGCACGTTACCGCGCGTATTTTTCATAGGATAAAGATCTTTTCTTGAACTGCTAGTAGTCGTTCGGTAGCGTAAATCTCGAAGAATTCAAAAACGTGCTCTTTTCAAAGGAGGGGCTTCTTACAACGCTTCAGGAAAAAAAGTGTTGCAAACAGAACTCTTTCCTTCAAAGTAGCCTTCCGATAATGTACATTTGAGCGACTCGAACATTATACTCGTTTTCTGAGTAGACCGTTTCACTCCACTGTAGCAGAATAAATAAGATTGAGCCTGAAACACACCGCTCATCGATCGATTTTTTCTACAATTGCAACGAAAACCTAGAAATCTTTACAAAACGAAAATTGAAATACGGCGAAGACCCGCGCGATAACGCAAGACGCTTATGAGACATGGTATTACTTTCCCTTTCTGTAGCGTTGTAAAAAGCTTTTAGAAAGTCAAACACAATTTTAAAATGTACTATAGAGAAATTACTAACAGTCTAAGGCAAGAGCATAGTTTTTTGAAAAAGAGAAATACGCTCGATAATGCGCATTAAGGGTGATACAGTTTTGTTTTGCCCGCTACAGAGTTATAGGAAGACCTTTCGAAAAAACAGGCACTCTCGAATTTTTGATATCTGCGCCTTATCTTGGAGGAACAAGCACTTTTATAAATTTTTCGAGAGTTACGCTATCTAATGCTTAATAATAGTCGAAATAAGAACTTGTGCAACGAAATACAAGAAGCGACACGTGTGAAACACGATTTCCTCTTCGGTGCAACAGCCCTGTAGGAAAGCCTTTATCTTATATTATAGGCATGTCGAACCTCTACTTGGCTACTAGTCACCTCTCCTTCCCCCTCTTATTTGGTAAAATAAAATAAAATCGGAAAGTTTATATCTATAGATTAGAAGAACAAAGTATTTTCCAAGTGCGTAGAACTCAGAAATTATTGGATGCGGAAAAATCAGGTTATCAATGAAGAAAATCGCGCTCTTTCGGAGTTGCAGTCAAATCGCTGCGCACAGAAAAATATTTTTGATTTAGAAGTTTTCACTCCGTTTCACAGATACTCTTACGTTCAAAAAGAAATGCAGAGATGAATAAATTTGTTTTACTCCGACAGTGCCTTGTAGCAACCTTGAAATCCATAATTGGTTTCAGATTCATAAGATTTTTGTTATCGAATGGCTATTGTACGCCTGGTAAAAAGCTATCCGCAGACCTCAGTCGAGCAAACAAAACACACTAATTGTGACTATAATGTTATTTTCGGTGCTACAACGTATCAAGAATGTTCCTTTGAAATTCAAGCAAAATAATGAATTTGCAGAAACTTAAAGTCCGTCATCTATCAAAGGTTTGAGAGGAAAGTTTTTTGAGATAAAAAAGCTCGGTCGTGAAAGGATCATTGAAGTTGTGCAAGAAGTATGAGGCACTATCAATATCTGCATCTGATAGCTACCAAGTGAATATAGAATCTGAAGAGAAGTGCACATAGATAGTCCATTGAAAAGAAAATGACCTCTATGGAGGTCATGTCGGATCATTATGTGCACAAATGAGCTTAAGAGGTCATGTTTGCGTAATTCTGTTGAAAAAGACACTGTTAATAGAAAGAGACGTAACCCGGGGAAATCAGGCTAATATGTTCTTGCGGAGGAACTGAATATTGCATCGCAGTTTTGATATCCCCCCCCCCCCCCCCCCCCCATCTGCGTGCTTTGTAAAATCGCCTACAAGCCTTCACATTAACTGTCATTTTTTCAAAGACCGTTCAATAGGATGAATCATTTCGAGACTCGTTAATCCACTGAAATGTCATTAGAGTACCAAATGCCGCTATATGCCACGTTCTCTATTGCATCACTCTATCCCACAAACCAGTTTGAGGTATAATTGTTTCCTCTTTGCCACTTAAGCTGTGTAGAGCTCAGGTCGACATTGATTCTCTATTAAACAATTTCGAGTGTGCATATAAAGGTCAGCCCAAACGAAGACAGCGACTGATGATCGTTACAGAATTTTGAACCTGTTACCTGTGCTTTCCTGCCATAGTTGGAGCATTCTTTCCTTGGGCAGTATTTGTATGACAAGTGACTTGTCCCTCCTTCTACTCAGTGACCTCACTGCACAGTCACGCATTTTCGTTTATGATTCTTTACGTCTTAGTTCTACTCTGTATTTTCTCAATCTATCTGAGTTTGTGATCTGATACAACTCAAGCCTTCTAAAGCTCGCAAACACATACATGGTTCATTAGGCACAATCGCTCTAGTTATTGTTCCCGTTTCAATATACCGACCATAGATGAACAATTAAAGTTGGAGCGCTGAAGAATCTACTTTACTCAGCATTGTATCAGTTCATTGAATACATGTCTTCCTTACATAATGACTTGCTGCCGTCTGCCGATGTCGCAAATGTTTGAAATCTACATTCTTCCTCTAGCTAAAAAATAAAACTACGTCGCTAATTCCATTACGTTTTAGCTAATCATTGTAAGGAGGGAATGTTCCTGAGTCGGCAAGCGCCGCTGAAAGCTATAAATTCATACACCTCGGATGTAGTAAGCCATCAACAAAAATCGACTTTTACTGGAATCCATACGACTTTTAGTCACAAAAAGCATTCCGGCTAATGACCTACCTTCAGAGTTGAGCAATAAATAAACAGCTCTAAAATAACAACGCATGTGGAGATCCGGTTCAGCTTTTTATGATCAGAGTGAGGTTTTTGGCATTCAATTAAAATTCTTGCGGTGCAACAGCTATTATTGCGACTAACAAACTTAACGATGAATACGCTCAGTACAATCAATAGAGTTAACTCTGAACTTGACGTATGTAGAGCGGATTCGGTTTCAAATTTTGTTTTATCTCAGCATTGTTGTGGATATAAATCACACAGTACCCTGCCAATAGTAATTAAATAGGCAGTAAGAGAAAATTAACATTTGATCTTGACTACGGCTTCAAATTGAGTGGGTTTAATATTAATTTAGACTTTCAAGAATATTTCCGTTGTCAGGTGATTACCGAAGGTCATATGATTGTTGTTAAACACAGCTAAGAAAAACCAGAGCGGGTCAGAGGGAGACAATAAACACCAAATTCAATAACATATATAGATTAGCGGTAGTCATTTGATATCCCGAATCTCGGCTATTTTGATGCTCAAACTAGTTTCCGTAACAATTTATGTAGAGCGCTAAAGCGCTAAAAGAAAAATCATGCTTCGCGCTTGAAATGTCTAGTCCGTTGTTTGTACTTTAGAACGGTTTATTTGGCAGTGAGAAACAAAAAAAAACATCTTGCCTATGGAGCGATAAAATAAGTTCTCTCTAACAATTCTTATACGCAAAACCAGAAATCTTCCCGATAAAGGAAGAAAATTTTTTGATAAGTAAAGAAAATCGAGCTGCTCTCGAATGACGTGCTTTTTCGGGGCGCCAGTTGAAATCGCTGCTCAGAGCGTCACTCATTCAGATGTTTTTCTCAAAAGGCGCAAAATTTCTAGGTTTCCTTAGTAGGAATTGTAAGGAAACCTTGTTCTATCGTTCTAAACTTAAAAATTTTGTTTTGTTTCACACTGCCAAATAGATCCGCTATAAAGTTCATGCAACGAGATAACTATTTCGAGTGCAAAACATAAAATTCTCTGTTTCAGCAGCGTTCTATATGTATCATTTCAAAAATCAATTGTAGCATCAAAATGGTCGAGATTCGGGCTACTGAGCGACTACCACTAATGCATGGAATTCGGCCGAATCTGGCGTTTATTGCTTCAGTGCCGAAACTTATGAGAAGACATAATAAATCGTACAAACCTGCTCCTTGAAAAGGATGATCGTGGTACAATTACACTTTACGTACATCAGTTTCCAAATTTTTCCCTTACCTCAGCACTTTTTCGCTTTTTCACATTGTGCCCTGTTTTTGAAATTAATTAGGCAGTAAATTCAACATTATAGATCAACTCGATCAGAAATGAATTATAAGCCAGCGAGTACGTAAGGCAAAGGTTAAGAAAAATTCTAAGTTGAAACGACTGAAATAGTTTCCGAATCAAAGTTCAGAAATTACAGTATATATAACTCAGAGAATTGAGTGGTGAACAAAAACACGGCCTCAGGCGGGAATCGAACCCACGTTTCATCTTATTCGGGGACGCATAAGTTTCAAAGTTCAGAGTTTCAGCTTTGAGTAACACGAGTAATGCCGTGCAGGTGTTGTGGAAATAGACGCGACACACTAAAATGAATTCTGTTTGAGAAAATTGTGGCGGAACGAAGAAGGAAATCATTTCAACACAAACCCCTACTATTAACGTTTTGAATGAGGATGATCATGGTGACAGCTTCATTAGAAGGGTTCACTCAGTTAGCTGCTGAATCTTTTCAGAGGTTTATCATGTCAGCTAGCGGTACATGTATTTATTTCGTTTCTTCGTAAATTTTTTTTTTTTTGGTATGCCCACAAATGCACCACGTTATCGCAATATTTGTGAAAACGGAGTATGCGATGTCTTCATTAGATCTTAGTCCCTAATGCAAAGGAGCTGAGGGTTGAAAACTGCCTATAGGACCCCAGCTAATAGTAAATCAGTACAGCAAATTCTTCTTTTTTACCTTTGCTCTCGAAGCACCATCCAATCATAAGGAGCCGCTTTGCTTTGATGAGAGCCTGTAAAGTGCACTCGCATATGTTTTTCTAGTATTCAAAATATATCCAAGGTGCATGATGTTCTAGTACATTTTCACAGCGTTATTTTATTCAAATATAACTGCAAATGGAAGTTTAATCCGCGTTTTATCCATAACAGGAGTGCGAGCTACCACAACACCACCGAAGCACCGTTTGTCCATCACTCATTCCTCAGTATTCCTCTATCTATGACTACCAGCCACTAATTTCTAACGTATTGATCGTGTATGCAATATCGCTCTACAAATTTAGTTAGGCTGGCAGCCATTGTACTTATATAAAACCAAGATTTCTTATGTTTTACCTCTTTTTCGCAGTGTTATGATATTTCGAAAATACATAAGAAAATTGAGTGATGAGCGAAAATTTGACATCAGACAGGAGTTGAACATTCGTTTCACCATATCGAGGCGCGTGCTACCACTACACCACCCACTGCGTTATAAATGGAGAGATGTTGATGCTTCAGTGGTGGGTAGCGGTGGCTTCGGTGCTGTAGTGGTAGCACGCGCAACCGTTATGGGTGGAATGCGGGTTGAACTCCCGTCTGCGATTGATCAATGCTCACCACTCAACTCTCTTAGGTCGATCAGAAATATATCTTGACGATTCGGCACTCTCAAAATTTGATATGAAAGATCGTGCAGGCCTGTGCTTTTTGAATGTGGAGAGCATCATAAGCACTTAAATATAATTTAACATCTCTCGCTTTGTAATCTGTTATCAACACGTAACTTACAACATCTTTCTTTCCGATCCTCCTTAACACCTGTTTATTTGTGAAGCATTGTAACACTGCGTATCACTGTGTATCAAACATGTCTTATGCACTGTATAATGTGCATTTTTTTATGTATCAAGCACGAAAAAAACTTTTGAATTAAGCTACATGTACAATGGTCACATGGTCAATTTGACCCTTCCAGACTTTGGGAAAGGCAATTAGCCCACGCAGCACGTGTTGTCAATAAATGCTTTCATAACAGTTTCGTGATTGTCTGTGAGAAAAACAACAGATTACTGTAGAATGATGACGCTAAAATGACGTCGGTTCTGAAATTTGCGGCTCGGATAGTTGAGTGTAGCAAGCCAAGTAGAAAATAATGAAGTATTTCACCGAAACAGCAAATTTAACTGATATGTCCTTCGTCAAGCTTATCTGTAACTCTTCCAATAATTATTTCCCGAGAATTTTCTAGCTTTTTGGTCACTCTTTTCTAGTCCACATTGCTTCCTAATTTTTCCAGTTTACATCCTGTTTTTCATTTAGTGAAATGTAGTGCATACCCGTATAGTTACATATGGCGTCCAGTTGAATCTAAAACCGAAAGAGGTTCACATGTTTGATAAGATCCAATACATCTCAATTTGCATACTCTTTTTCGCTAAGGAATTCCACTGACGAATAACAAAAGCATCCAAAAATTGCGCTGGTATCGAAAATTTCAATAAACATTGCGGCCGCAGAAAACGTGCGGTGCTGATTAGATCAATTTATTGCCTTGATGGACGGCAATCCTTATTTGCTTAGTGAGTGTCACCTGTCTGCTTTCAATAACATGTTACGATTATAGTCGTTTAGGAAAAAACTTTTTTGTTTGATTTCGCTCGCAGCTAACAATCGCTCAAATTTAAAGTTCTCAGTTCAAATAATTTCTATGTTGGTTTAACCCATGGAGTATTTACTGGCTGTGTTGACCAATCGAAAATGCAATTCAGCGCTGCCTTCTATGGATCCCTTCGTGAGTTGAATTTATTTCCTTGACGACTATTTTAGGCGTTTCTCAGGATTTGCCAGAGCTACTGTCACATACAAGCTTTGTGCGCTACTTTCAGAATCTTGTCTGTCTCCTAATTTTTACCTAATTCAGATCCAAAGGACCGCCAACATTTGGATAAATTTCACTTTTACATGGTGCTGCCATTATGTGGCACTTGAATTGCGCTCTATTATTCATGGTAAATTTAGTGAATTTCTAGCACAGTTGCCTATGCCGGAGGAAAAGTGTGCTCGTTAGATTGAACAGGGCTTATAATTAATAGTTTTCATTTACTGTCTATTCTTTTTCATCGCGGAGTACAAACAAAGTAAAACCATAGAAATGTTGAGATACAAGCAAAAACTCGTGATCTATGATGACTTGAACCGATATTTCCCTTTTCAGATGCTCGTCTTGCACACTGCACAATCAAGGCCGTCACTCTGCTTTTCTCTCATCCATGTTTTAACCTTATCAGTGTTATTGGCAAACACCGGCCAACGAGACTGATTTAGAAAGCACAAATCGACGTATGCCTGCATTTCACAGCTCATCCTCCCGTGAAAATCAAAAAACACAAAATGGAAGTTGAATATTGTGAAATTTAGCTTCGGCTTACCTAAATAGACAACCGATTTGTGCTTCTTATCGTATTTTCGTTCACGGATGATTCATAGCACCATCACAGTTGAAGATTAATCGAGGGGTACACAGTGCGATGACCTGGATGATTAGTGCGTGACACATAATCCTGAATAAGTGATCATAAAATCTAATCCACCTCAGGTTCCGAATACTCGTATCTCGTCATTCTTGTGATTTTCATGTGCAAGAAGTAATGTTTTGACAATATCAAATTCCTCTGGCGTTTTCCATTTAAGTGTGTTATATGACATATTTTCTGTTTTTAGTGAGCGCTGATCTTTTGTGATGAATTTAATGCATGTTTTGAGGTTGGCAATGTGATTGTAAGCCAAACAAACATTTCTTATCTATGAGAATCAATTTGTCTATGAACGACAATGGGTAATGATGCATAAGAACTGTAACTATCAGAGAGAAACCTTATGGGCTGGATAAAAAACGTGATAGGATAGAACATTTTTCAATGACCCTCATGAAATGAAGCTTTTGATTACTGGGCTATAAAAACAGTAGTCTGATCAGATCTGCCTTATCACCAGAGGAGCTGATTTTCAAACGGAACAGCTGTAAAAACCATACTATTGAGTGCCGTCATGTGTTCGCAATGAATGCAGTAGAGGCTCGGTATACTATGAGGACAATTCTCTTCTCCTATACCATGTTTCTCGCTACTTCTGCCGCCCACGAAGAGCTGATTCATTCAAACACCAAATGAGTGGGAACCACACTTGAGTTTATTGCTCAAGTTACTTCTCCTTCACATTCCATATTTTTCCTGTAACTCGCTCAAGTTCCACTTTTTCAGTCTTGAGAGTGCCGCGTGTTACTCAAAGGAAATAATCATTTCTATTGTTTAAATAACCTGAATGTACGTATTTTGTGATATCACCATTCGCTTGATTCGGTTCGCCGCCCCTGTACACCAGCAGAGGCTGTCCAGAGGTTTGCGTCTCAGTTCGACTGCACTTTACCTTCGTCATGAATTTGCTTGAACAACGGATATGCTAGAGCTACCTAAGGTCCTGTGTTAGTCTTACTAGAGCATTCCCAAACTGTTGCAGCTTCTGAGGATTGCAGTAAGCTTATGTAAACAAATTTGGACAAACTTGTTAATTCGAGAGGATAAGGCTTAGGAAGGAGTTGGGAACTTTGCGAATATCACTAACTCGATTAGAGATAATAAGAAACTTGTGAATTCCTCCAATCCGTTTAGCCTCCAAAAGCACATAAATCCTATTTTGCACATTTTTCACACATTTTTTCAATGTAGTTCGTGTTGGAAATATTGTTTATACCAAATAAAAATAATGGGCCTCATTCGAAAGATTTGTTTGTGTTGATAACAGTGACCAAATTGCCAGTCATCAACTTCCAAAATAGCAGCAATTCTATAACTCTCATCGTTGAGCAAGGATGTTGATGGCATCAACACTTCATATGAAGCACAAAGCCGTCGGCAGTAAATGTCTGAGTCATTTTAGCAAGTTCGCTGCTTCGCGAAGACCTTAGCCGTTCCTCTCGGATCAATTTGTTCTTTATCACTAAGCCGTAGTATATTAATTTGTTTTTCATAATCGCACCACTTCCATCGATTGACGACAAGGATTTAATTTACATTTTCAGCCTTACTTCTTCCACTTCAAGCAAGCTCACCGTCCAAAATGCTACGTGACCACGAGGAAACTAATTTTTTACAAGCTTCCAATTTTATGTCTACTACTCTCCTCTTCCAACTGACGTTCACAAATGGCATTTCTACAGACAGTTTGAATACAAACCGCATCATCGAAAAACATTGATCTTTTTCAAATATGTTCCTAGTCGCATCATCCGTCCACCTACTCTCTATGGCAAGACAACCGCTGTGGTGATGACATAGAAGAAAGCTCTCGTGATTTATTTGAGCAGCAGCAAACGTTTTGCAAAACACATTATTCTTTGTGATTTGACACATTCCGTTGTTAAGTACTACAACTCGTCTTTTTCTTAGCGATCTTTCTTTCTCATATTTTCATGTTTCGCTCAGATCCTTGGTGTTACTTATTTTTTCTAGAGATCCGTGAGAATTAGAATCAATATTCATAAAAGCAAGCATGCATCCTAAATACTAGGGTTCATCTCACGTCTCTCCAACGTCGTCGTACCTCGGCTAACAGATTCATGCTCCCAATACAAATTTCAGCTATTTCAAGTACTCTGTATGAAGTGCTTCGTGCTGCTTTCGCTGCTCGGCTGCGCTCTGGCGATGCGCCAACAGGCCGTCGCCGCTAAAGGACGACTCGTCTGTGGGAATAAACCAGCGGCTGGAGTGAAGGTGAAGCTATGGGACGAGGATGACGGTAAGTGATGTCCATTGAAGCATACTACACTGAATCCATTCACCAGCAGATCCTAGAACTCATCTACCATAGCGTAAGTTGCACTAAGAAGCTTAACTGCTTTGATTCTGGCGAAATGTTGAAGTTAGCTAGTGGCGCTCTATTTTCGTTCTCAAACAGAGATGTTTTTCTTTGGTTTGGGAAATACTTTAGGTTTTTTGTACCACTCTTAGAAATCATAATTTTCTCTACAAGTCTGCATAGTTTTTGTGCATATATAACTCCAATGTGCAAAGAAAACACCGAATGTGAAAAATAATTCTCTTACGGCTCTCACAGTGCGCTGTAGAAACCTTTTCGAAAACCAATTTGAGCATCAATTTTCCGAGATTTTAACTATTGAATAAACTTTGTCTTGTCCAATAAAAAGCGATTCACAGATTTTAGCTGAGCGAATAAAACAAACCGAGTGTGAAACACAGTTTAATTTTTGCTGCTACAGCGTTCTTCAGAGGTCTTTTTGAAAGCCAAGCAAAGTATCGGAGTCCCCGAGATTTAGGTTTCCGAATAGTTATCCAAATTTTAGATTAAAAAGCTTGATCAACAAAGAAAATTTTTGAAAAATCAAGGGTCGAAATAACCCTCATCGTCCGCAAAGAGTTAGTAGCTTTGATAATCACATTTTTCAAACTAAACACTCGTTTAGTTTAGCAGTTGTTTGAAATCAGAAATTTCAAGAGTTGAGGACAAGATTAAAAGTTTCTCGAAACAAGGCAGAGCAGCGGCTCAAGTTATATGCGAAACATTGCGAGACACCATCAAATTCTGTAGGGCAGAAACCTTTTCAAATTACATCAATAACACTTTCAGAGAACTTTGATCTGCGAGGCTTAACGAGAGCTATGACTTTTCAAACCTCAACGAGACCATTACTTTCGCATTTAATAGACTGAGCTTAGCCTCTGTTGAATTGTAGATATTGTGCCAATAGTAAAACATTGAAACTTTTTGCCATTCAGTTGCCATCGTTCTTCATTTCAAGAGAACCTTCTACCAAAAATGAGTGTGAAAACGTACTATGAAAAGACAAAGAGGTGAAGATTGATAGGTAAAATTGATCATCTTCTTGAAAACGCAACACAACCCCCATTTTCCAAGCATAAATTTATGAGAGGATTGCAAAGAAGATAGTAAGGTCTGAGGAGAGTGAAGAGCTTAGTCACTCAATCAAATCATCCCAATAACATTGATGAACTGATACCATGTCGTTGTCAAAAAATGAGAATCCCTCAATGACTACAACCTGCAATAATATTTTAGGACCTGATCCGGATGATGTTCTCGATGAAGGTTACACTGATACCAATGGCGAATTTTACCTTAAGGTTTGCTTTGCAATTCAGCATTGTTTTCTTCTCATTCGCTTTCTCAACTCACAATCAGCGTTTTAAGGGTTCCGAGCGTGAGCTCACCAACATCGATCCCGTTCTGAAGGTCTATCACGACTGTGATGATGGAATTAAGGTATGCCTTGATTCTCCATAACACTAAGAGACGTCAAATCGAGCACAGAATCTAAACTCACTTTTCCCTCCGTCAAATCATGAGGTTGCATCGTTAGCAAATGAAAGACAGTTTGAGCAGGTTATTGGAAAGTCATCAAATATTCTTATTTACGTAAATTTATATTTGTCCTCTTGTAATCTGCAGACCTAGGTGTTATTATTTGGACATTTTCAGGTCAAACAGCTGTTATATTCATCTACTATGTGAACTATGCTAATTGAATGTTTTTTAGCCGGGCCAGCGAAAAGTAAAGTTCCGCATTCCGGACTCGTACATTTCTTCTGGAGGTATAGCAAAGCGTGTGTTCGACATAGGTGTCCTTAACCTGGAGACAATTTTTCCGAAGGAAGAACGCGATCTCCTATGATTGCTGCTTGTCTTTGCACTGAAAAAGACATTTTGCTTTATCAATAATCGCAGTGCTTAACCATTAGCTTCTTAAGAATCGCTCAGCACACATGTACTCTCACATACCGCGATATTGATTATACATTGTTTTGATGAACAAAAAAAATCTATTGTAATTACTTATTCAGATGTTGTGATTTTTGGCAGTTGCTACTAATAAACATTAGAAGATCTATTGATCTTGCGTAACCATAAACGGGAAACTCTCAAACATAATGCCAAAAACTACGGTTTTGAGAACTGGCGATAATTTCTTGCTCTCTAGAGGAATTGCGGATGGAGAGCTTCGAAGATTTATAAAAAAAGATTGTTTAATGTCACTTCAAAGGCTTATTTTTGTTTCATAGACAACTCCTTCAGATTTGGATGTCCCTTGTTGAAATTTTCAAAACATTAAGAAAGAAATTCGTTAAATAGTTTATCAAAGTGTTAAGCATTATTAGAAAGTGTTATACAGTTATTTTCAAATTTCTCAGTCTCGAAGTCAAAAATGTTAGCCATAAACATTAACGATGGCTGAAAGACACCGTCTTGCTTTGTTTCACGAATCAAGAAATATGGTGCACAAAAAGTCAGGATTTTCGGGTGTAGAATAGGATGGCTCATGAGGTATACAAAATATCCTTACTGTGAATATTAGGTCTTCCCATAATTTTGGCAGAAAGACAATTAAACACCAAATTTATTAACCAGAAGTAATTCAAATTGTTTAATAACACAATTCAAAGTACTCAGCAACTCCAAGTCTGTTTCGGTCAATTTCCTCTTTGTCAAATTGACGACATGCAGTTTTGCATTTTCTTGAAGCAGGATGAGATTGCGGCGACGTCGACGTGACAGGGCCCGATTGCAGCGGTCCAGGTGCTCACAGTAACTCTTGACGTTGATCGTCTCTCATGCCGGCAGCAAATCTTAGTTAATCGGCCCGCCGATCCCCAAATGTTTATTAGCATAGCCTTTGTCGTGAATCGATTTGGAAGTGGAGGTGGAGTTCCTCTTTGACCTGGTGATAACCACTGTTGCGGTCAATGCCAGATCTCAGTGAAAAAAATTTTTCGTCGATGGTGTTTGCCTGGACGAAAATCCTAGAGCCTTTGCACAGTTGATGTTCACGAAAGCAGTCTGTGCCTCGCATCCCAATTCGCACTCGTGCGGCAGCAAGCTGCGACAAAGTCTTCGCTGAGCGGTCATGATGCTGCAGTTATGGACAAATATGGTATGAGGTTATGATTTTGTTACCTGCGAGAAAGCAGAAATGTGTTCAGGTTAACGGTGCGTACTTCGAGTAGTGTTGTTCAGTAATTTTGGTTACTTCTGATTGTTAACTTTGATGTCATTGCACTAGAGTCAAATTTTATGAGAAGACATAATAGCTTTTACTAAAGCAACGAAATTCGATTTCTGCTGAGATGTAATGGTTTCAAATTTTTAAGGGACAATCATTTTCATACTAAAATGCATTACTCTCAATAGTTGGTCCGTTGTAGAAAGTGTTAGTTTGACAATGCTGAGCTTTCCGCTAGCTAGGAAAGTTTGCGAAATGGTTATAAGCAAAGTGTATGGATTGGTTTTTGGTGTTAAACAGAGCTTCTCTACCACTCACAATGATAAAAAGCATCTGTATGCACTCATTGTAAGCGCTCTTTTTTCAAAGCTAGACATCGAAAGTGCCGTCGAAAATAGTCATCGTTGGTTCTACTCCACTGCATATACCAATTTCCAAGTTTACTCGCATCTCACCCCCATATGGTCGTATTTCACATCATTCCCTGACATGGAGAAAGATTATTATAGTGTATATATATTCACATTATATATACAAATATATATATATATATATATATATATATTCGGGGGCACTGAAAGGGCAATGTGGACATGCTTCTTGATGAAAACAAAAAGACGGAGTGATGAGATGAAGAAGATGAGGGTTGTATTTCAATAAGAGTCATGTGGAGAGGAAGCAATAAAAATTGAGAAAGAGACATTATAAAAAAGGCAGCGAAGACAAGAAAAAGAAAGGCGGATTTAAAAGAACTGCTAAGCTGGATAGATGTTTTGGGGCACTTCAATAAACATTAAATAGCCTTTATGCATACCATAAAATTATTGCAATTTCTTATGTGGGATTTTCCCAGTAAACGCCTAGATATTATTCGTCTATATTTCCACTTTGTTACAACCTAATATGAGATTTCCACTTTCTTTCCAACCTAATATGTAAACTGGAGCAAAGGAGAAGCGGTAATGACAGACCAATCAACCGATGAAGAATGAGTTATTTGAACAGGAATGAGATTAACATCAGGGATTCCACACAGCAAATCTTTCATCAATGTGCGTAATCGAAGATGAACAGTTGTTGGGGGCACATAGCGTCCGATTTGTCATGGCCACCATATGCGAAGGCACTTAATTCCCTGTTGGCTACGGACTAATGCACCTCGCCTGATATTCAAAGATATATTCTGTTACTGTACAGAATATAGACAAGTACGATTCTGTTCACACCACGATTCAAAACATGCGGCCTAAAACGTAATTATTTAAATTTTTACACCACGATTTTGATATAGCCATATCGATATCGTTGTATTAATATTCTTGTGTATAGAAGTTCAATTACCCAAATTTGAGTTTCGCGGAGATGCAAAAGAACCACTAGCCACAAAGTTCACATCTCTTCAATCTATTCTTGTTCACAAGCTAAACAATTTTTTGATTGTCTATTGTCAGGTTGTTATCGAAGCAATAGGTTGAGGAAAAAGTTCTGAGAAAATGCCTGTAACTTTTTGGGTGTCGGCCATTTTTTGTGCTTTTGGGTTCATTTAAAGACCCTCTTCTCTCGCATTGATTGATATATAATTCATCTATTTATTTCAAGATGGAGTTAACAAGCGAGTAAATTATATTGTTGATGATGCAGGAATGGCTGTTGAGTTTAAATGCAACTATGCCAAGTGAACGCTTCGATCTGGCTTGGGGCGAAGACACAGTTGACAAAAGTACGGTGTAGCAGTGGTACAAAAAGTTTAACGAAGGTGAAGAAAGTTCTGAAATTCAGCAGCGTTCAGATCGTCCAATTATTGCTGTTATTCCTTTCTTCAACTGCAAGGAATCGGAATTTTGTGCTTTTCCATTCCCCCCCCCCCAGGCACGCCCCCCGTCACGTATCCACGCCCACGCGGCACCCGCAGTCCACTCCCTTCTACCCGCGTCCGCACCCCGTCCCGCGCCCCCCACAGGTACCGATCCAACCATCGTAACCGTCCCGTAGCCCCAAACTTCGGATACCCCCCCGTAAATCTGCCCCGCGCGACGATTCGGCCCGGCACCGTCCCACCCGCGCCGTCCCGCCCCCGGACCGGCCGTACCTGGCAGCCCGCTCCACCCCCCCCGTACGGTGAACCCCCACCACCGCGAAGTCCAACGCGCGTTAACCTTCGCGGTAACACGGCACTCACCTCCAAGCGGACACACGACCTCCGTAACGAACCTCGCCCCCTCACAGTGATCTACACTACGTACCCCGTCCCCCACCCGCGTCCCGCACCCCCAACCGAACCACGCGCCCCCTACCGCTCCCGCCGCTCCAGCTGGAACACAACCGTCGATTCCCGTCCGCAGTAACTCTCCGCGCTCCGTTAGTCCTAACCACGCCCAGCCCCCGGCGTGCCCGTTCCGCATCGTCACCCCAAACTCCGCAGCCACGAGCCTGCGCACCCGACCCTCACGCCCCCCGTACCCCCTGTCCGCTTCGTCCCCCGTACTACGTCGCGAACAAACGCCGCGCGCCACTTCCCGTCCGCCCAGCCCCCACCCCCCCCCACCCCACTCCCAGACTTCTCCACCGGACCCCCGTGAACCCCGCGCAACCCCCGCTCCCCTCTCCTCTCCGCGCCCCCAACATTCCCCTTCCCCGCCTCAGGACCGACGTAATAGCCCCCCGACTCGTTCCGACGTACCGGCCAATCGTAACGACATCACTGATCGTCGCTCGATTCCCCGTCCGCGCCTCGTACCGCACAGCGCCGCCTAAACACAGTCCGCCCGCCCATCACGATCGACTCTCGGAGTAGCGACCCCGACAGCGCCCTCCACCGGAAACTCGTACCTCCCCGTCCCGCCTCCTGTACCCGTCCCCCACTCGTACCGTCACGCCCTCACCACCCCCCGCCCAGCCCTCGTCCTCGTCACACGCCTCTCCCCGTCCCTACAGCCCCTCCCCACCCACGCCCCCGGCAACCGCGTCGCAGTCCCGCACCGCCTCCTCCCCCTGCGTCATGCCGTCTAACTACCACTACACTTCGCCCCGCCCTCCCCCCCACCTCCTCCGCCCCCCCGGACCGCCCGCCTTCTCCTCCCCCACCGCCCCGCCCACGCATCCCTGCCCCACGCGGCGTATACTCGCGTCGTCCCGACGTCCCCCACACCCCACCCCCGTCACGCATCGCCCGTCCCCTCCCGTCTGACCACGCGCACCCTCCGTAAATCGCAGCGTACACCTTCACCCGTCAACCCGCTCCCCTCGGCGGTACCGATGACGCCCGCGCCACCCTCGCTGTCTTCCCCTGACCTCCGTCTCTCGCGTTCCGTATAGCCTACGCACCGCACCGCCCGTCGCGCCGACGTTCCCGTCCACACGTAACGAGTGTTTAGCGTCAGTCTACAACATTAACGACCGCGACCACACTCGTACACTTCCCCTCGTAATGTCATTCTGTACCTCTGGGGCTCCCACCCCGTTCTCGTCCCGTCGCCCTAGCCCACCCGTACCGTCCGCTCCCGTCGGGGCGTAATTCCGCACCCCCCCACCGTACACCCGCGTCGCACGTGGGGCGCGCACTGTGCGTGCCTCGGGCCTCGGGATAGGTTAGACGCGATCCCGCTACCGCGAATGTTGTGGCGTCCAGACGATACCTACGGACCACAGCACCTGGCAACGCGGGCGGCGGACAAAATAACTATTATTGATCAGATCATTACGAAGCTACGAAATGATAATAAGGTAGGAGAAAATACGACCTCCACTTGAATAGACGAGAGTGCGTAAGATGGGATGGAAATACGGATACCTTCATCAACGATATTAGAATTTATTAAGGATATCAAGAGATGCGACCTCGACTATCGTGGCGCATCGTATCGCCGGGGAACTCACTGTTCGCAGCGAGATACGGCATTCGCGCGGTGCATCGAACCAACGGCGGATCTATCCAGTCGACCGCGCATAATTCGGAGCCCTTCCCGCACATGATCTGACACGGGTGATAATTCCGCACAGCAAGATCCCGTACCACTCAACTGATACGGCCGGATATCCACTAATAAGTTGAATTAACACAATCACGAATTCGTTTCGCAATCGAGCGGGACGATCACGACAACTTAATGAACACCTGTAACGGTCGGGCCAGCGAAGTGACGGACGTGACCGTAATAAACTGTACCTGGTCTAGCGTAACGTGGGGACGTCTAACGTCTATCCACCTCACCGAACTGGGATCGTCTGTAAAGGGGCGTGTTATAACCGCGAGCGAGACTCGACACTGATCGTCGGGCGAGATCCAAGCGGAGACTGCAGGCAACTTCGCTCTCTGTGTAGTAAAACCAGCGCCGGCGAAGTGACCATCACGATGACTGGGATTACCCACCCAGCATCCGGCGGCGACGGCACAAGGATATACACCCTGTCAGGGTTATCCGGGGTCGACTGTCGACACGCGCATGGATCGTGGCAACGGGGGGGTACGGCAACTGATGGGGGGATCGGCGGGTTACGACGTCGCGCCGATGGCACGGAGCCCGCACAGTTGGGATACGCTATCCCGCCGGCCGCCATGTCCCGCGGTGGCGACGACAGTGCTGGAATCATCTCGATGATCGCCGCGGCCACCGATCCTCATCCGTGCCCGGCGCGGCGATCAGTCGACGTCGTATTACGGGCGTCGCTACGGACAGACGCTCGGACGGTGGGCGGGGGTCCGCACCAACCGGGCGAAACTCCCAAACACAGGGCCACTAGAATTAAAGGATGCGGATCCTTTGTGCAAAATATCAGACTATCAACGCGTGGCGGGATAAGCACGCGAACCAGTTCGGACGTGGACTACCGAGGATCTCAACACTGGCTGACGGGGATTAAACTTAAGTTGCATGACGGCTACACCGAGGCCGATCTGTCTCTCGGACTATTGCGGCCCGCACCCGCCGAGTCCACGACACGTCCGGCGACGCACTACGGCCCACCCTCCGACCGTTGACTACCTGTTCATAAACCATCCGTACGACCCTTACCCGACTCACCGCGGCCATAGAATACGGCCGTGATACGGATAAGTTCAACACCGAACATGCAGGGCCGAACCTACGGCAGTTCCCCGCCCACTGACGGACGTTCACTGACGGGGATGGCCGCGCTCAGGGAACGAGAAACTTTACGCCCCGTTAGCCCAGTACGATAGCTACCGTCCCTCGTGCGCGGGACGCACGGGGGACCGTGTAATGCGCCGCGGCCGACCGATCATCCCACGTGCCTGCTGCAGTTAACTTTCTGCCAGATCGCCGGGCGTGGGACTGGGTACTATCCGGGGAGGGACGCGCGGATACTCCGGTACTACCATATCATCCGGCGGGACGGAGACCGAGGCCGGCGGATCCGGTTCAGCCCACATACCGCCGGGACCTAATACGGGCCGTAGCCACTCCATCGATCTCAGCCATCGCATTATGGGCGTACGAGCGTGATCAGTACCCACGCCGCCCGACTCAGACGGGAGGATGTACAGATTCACACACCCCAGTACCTCGGGTTAGCGAGTAATTAACCCGCGCGTAGGGGCATACGCGATCGGTGATACCTGCGGAGAGGTCGTATGTACGGCTAGCGGATGAGTTCTGCGACTATCAAACACGCGGGCATTATCCCACCGCACAAATCCCTAGGTATAATGATCTCCGATACGCCCGACATCGGGAGAAGCCCTAGCGAAGATATGGGAGCATGCTGAGGTCGCGTCGCTCGGGGCGACACGGGACGATTTGGCTCGACTCCGCGCCGGAGAAACCGATCGCCCGCCGACTACCATCGGGCGATACGGGCGCTCCGACGTTCCCGCACCCGTACCCCAGGCCCGTGCGATCATTGCTGATCGGAGCAGCGGCGACGGTGGACTTCGTAATCCGACCGCATCGCACTACCACGTAGCGATACCTGTGACCGTACAGATCGGATATCATCAGCACCCGATCCCGGCGACCGTAAAGGGACTCCCGGGGATCTCATCTCATCACGTATACATCAATCATATACGTACACCCCCAAACCCCGCGGGTCGGTAACTTCGCACCGGGCGTAGGTAGACCTAAGGGAGCCAGAGAACGCCCGGTCACGCAGGAGCACGGCGATTCCACGGCGCGACGCGGCGTCGAGTGCGACGTGAGGACATCCAATCGTAGACCCGCGGGCCCGATGGGGGGGGGCGATGCGCGAGGAGTGTGCATGTAGTCAAGCGGGAAGATCCCCCATAGAGGCGTTAGGCGCAACGGTGAATGCTGACGACGATGCCGCGTGCATGGGGCATTCGCCCGAGCGCTTCGATTATCCCCTCTGACTCGCCATCACGCGGGTGCGGCCGCAGTGCGGGCGGCGTATATACTTGACTGCCTGGCGCATACCCGCACCGCGATACTCCACACGAACGTAATACATCCCCGTCGCCGGACCGAGATCGATGCGGCAGCGTCAGCTTCGGAGCGCGGCAGACATCGGAAACGGGATCTGCGCGGACGGGACGGATCTACCGCACGGGCCCCGGGCGGCCGGAATCGGGACCTCCTCCGACTGGAGTGCCCCCCGACCGGCCGACGGACATGAGCATATTTAGTAGGGGTAAGCGGGTAGCCCGGGCGCGCCGATCGGTAAAAGAGCGACGGTGACGGGGGCAGTAATGTCGACGTTGACTCTGCCCGCGGACCCGGTCGACGTAAATGTGCGTAATCGATTTAACGTAGCGCCGACGCGGCATAGCGCCAGCAAGGATAGTATCGGGTGGGATCCGGAGTCCTCCCGGACAGATATCAGCCGGCGCGCAAGCACACGCCGCTTGCATCGGTAGGCACCCGGGCGTGATCGCCCGGGGGTACGACGGACGTTACGCGGACTCCGGATCGATACAGGATCTTCATCGTAGGACGACAGTCGCCTCGCGAACTAGGCGGATATCGAGGCCGCGCGGCTAGCGGTACGTTAACTAATGCGGCCCGAATGGCGGCGTAGCGCCGATTCGGAGTCATCTTCGTACGGGTCCCGATGCTGGCCGTCCCCGATCTCGGTGAATACACATCATCGGCGGCCACCGGGCCGCGGGAACCGATCGGGGCGCGCGGCAGTAATTCGGCCCCCCGAACGCGATATTACCACGTGAGCGATCCAGCCCGGACGGATCACCGGCGGGATCGATCGGGCGCGGGAACATCAACAACCGACGTCTCGACGGCAGGCGATCACGCTCACATATCGTCCTAGGCGGACATATCGGCGAATTCTAGTGTTCGGCATCACGCAGGTAAATCAACAGAGCCAAAGGGAGACGCAGGAGCAGTACATCCTCCAGCCGCGCAACAAGCCGGTAGCTCGCATCGGACGATAGAGAGATGCACGTCGACTCGGCTGCTGCGCCGGTAGTCGACACCGTCGCGGACGGGGCCTCCGGCGAGAAACGGCCAGCAGGTCACCACGACCACGATAGTAGCGGTAGCGCGGGCTCGGGTGCGGGGAGTCCCGGGGCCGCCCGCTGGTCGGGGCGCCGAACTCAGGGCGCGAACTGGCGGACGTACTCCCCCCGTACGTGTTGTGGGCGAGCATTACGAGGGATGTCAGCGGCCGCAGGCGGTAATCTCGCAGGCCGATATCATTCGCCCGGGTATGCACGCGACCGCCGAGCATACGGCGGAATCTCCCCGCGGCCGGCCGGCGCACGAGGAACGAGGATAGTGCCCCGAGCGGATGTTCCAACTCACAGTAACTAATCCGGTACGCCGGCGCATACCTTCAACTTCCGGGGATCACGGCGTGCGATGATCGAGTACATCGACGGCGATCACACAGAGTGTTCCCGTCACTGGCGGGTGCGGGACAATGTACAGCGCTCGCAGTAATTCGGGCCGCCGCGTAGGCGCGCCAGAGCGCCGCGACACTCCGTAGGGCGACACTCAAGATCACACAATCGGGAAACGCGGTGCAGCCGGCGATCGGACCGCGCCCGATCGGGAACCTTACCGTCGCCGGGGCAGCTCGATCCGACGGGGGGATCGAGAATTATCCGGGCCGATCTGTGTAGACGGCACCCCGCCGGCCGGATCGATCAAGAGGACCACGCGTAGCCGGATCCCGCGGACGTATCCCAGCGGCGCACCACGGCGCACGGACGTGTGCAGACGCGCAGCATATCAAACGACCCGTGCGCGGCGCGCGAGGGCCGGGGGATGTCTTATTATTGCATGCGGCCGGCCACGCGGGGCGGCACACGTAGCGCGGAATGCCCGAGACTCGATTCGCGGGTCCTAAGGCGCTCCCGGACTACCCAACGCCGGCGCCGCCGCGGGCCGGGCGCGACGACGATTCCGTGAAATACGAATCTGACGGCATGAATCACAACCGGCTTCGTGGCATGCGTGCGGGCATCGCATGGAGGACAGTCCATCAATCCCCAACGGAATCATCCGCAAGGCGCGGATCGGCGGGGCCAACGGGTGAGGGAACTTCAGATTAGCCCCTGTCGGGATTCGGCGCGACGGCGGGCGACCAGCCACCGTTGCGGGCGAACTCCGTGCACAAACCATCACTCGGATTACTCTCGTCGGGGGTGGGACCACCTATCACCAATTTACCGTACGAGTTGCGGCATCCGCAAGTACCGGCGAGTACAGACTTACTCGGCGGGGCATAATCGTTCGTCACCGACGTTGAGACTGTGTAATCTATCGCCACGTAGATTGCGGACCGCACCTTCCCGGCCCGGAGCGGCGGCGGCGCCGGGGGTGT
>JAHQIW010001094.1:0-58440 GCA_019055375.1 Parelaphostrongylus tenuis
GGTTTCTGTTCGTTCATCGTTTTTTCTGCTATGTAAGGTATCCTCTCGGTAGAACGATGAGTCCCATGTTCGATTCCCGCCCGAGGTTTGGAGTTTTGTTTATCAGTCTCTGGATAATTCTCGTTGTCTTACAGGATACTACTGGCTATTGAAGTATGAAAGTTGAGGAATCGGACTTGCCAGACGAGTCGTCGTCCTCATTGCAATCGTTGATGATGCCTCCTCAATACTCTATGACAAAGAAACCCCGGAGGCTTTCGATGATTCTGGAGGTGGTTTTCCACAGCATTTGAGGAAATAAGCACTGATTTCAGTACATGACGTTGAGGTGGTGACGAGAGTTCGACTGGCGATGATGTGGGATCATCGACGGCAATGAAGAATGGGTCTTATTACCATCTCAAGCCGTCGACTCGTCAATTCATGGGTGATGTACGGAGAATCGAACTCGTCGGATCAAATTGTTACAGGTATTGTAATTTGAGTAGTGTATTTTCCTGCTCTCTCCACTATAGTTATCGTCTATCCTTTCATGTTTCAACTGAGATAGAGTGTCTATGTTCAGGTGGTGATGTCCCAATAAGATGTCTTCTGCTCCAAACACTCAGGTATTTCTTGGTTATCTCTAAGACTGAAAGATTCAAGGAGGAGAGTTTTGTTACTCTGCTGTGAGAGAAAGTGGAGAACAAAATTCCATTAAATGTGTCTCGTTTTGAGCCTATAATGAAGTCTGTTATGGCACTTATGCAGTGCTATGCATGTGCTTCGGCCTTACAGCTTCATCAGTAGCACGGTGCCTTTCGGTTCAACCGATTGCTTGCATGGGATAAACCCTACGTATAAAGGAATCGACGCCGAATTGCCAATCCTTATATGTAGGGGTTTATCCCCTGCAAGGAATCGGCTGAGCCGAAAAGCACCGTGCTACTGATGAGGCTGTAAGACCGATACACGTGTCTAGCACTGAAGCCATATCAGACCTAATGAAAGGCTCAAGATATATTAGGGTATTGTATATTGCTTTGAGCAAAGTCTATAAAAGCAGTCGAATGTTGAGGTATGTCGTGTTTTTTTTGCAGGTTTCTACGAATAGCGGAAAACGTGGACCTCTGGAGCGATTCACTTTGATGATCGGCGAAAATATTCTACATTTCAGGATTGTGAAAGCTCCAGTAGAGCAAAGTTGTCTTGACGGTTAGCTAGCTGCCTTCCTATTTGTTCTCTTTCCTTCTCATTTTCCCATTCTTTCTCTTCCTATCTGTATTCTTAGAAATTCTTCCTAAAAAAAGGAATTTTCGATATTTACCTTAGCGATACGTTCCTCTGCTAAGATTACTAATCAAAGTCGGTTTTTAGAGCCACGGAGTACGTCGAGTGCTTGTAGATGTCCTTTATGTGGAAAAATGTTACAAGATAGGAGTGAATGGGAAACGCACGAATCGGTGAGTAGATTAAGCTGAGACGTCGTCTTTGACCCTTTGAAGACCAGCGTTGATAGGCAAACGGCGTCGCGCCGTCGCTTGCGCGGCAGTCGGAGGAGGCGGCATCTGCATGTCTGTGCATGCATGTTTGGCTGTCTGCGTTTGCTTTCCCACGAGATGGGACGCCGCCATTATAGTAGCTGAGTGGGATTTGACGTTGCGCGGCACGGTATGAGACGTACCGTTTGGTTCTTAAAGGATTAAACTGGTAGTGACGCATGTGCCGCAGTTTTTAGAGGTTGCTCTACGTAGCCTTCCATCCTTAGGGAGTCGATGAATTGGTGCCAGACTTGCCTGGTAGGATAGCAGCACTGACTCGATACAACCATAGGCCACCGCGAGCCATTGTAAAGGCCAGATGTACGTAAGGTCTCTTCGAACGGTGCTTGATGAAGTCGAATGTATGGCGCATCTCTCAAAGACTGATCAACCCTGAGACCTTTATCCTTGATCCTTTACGTTCAAACTATACCTTTTTGAGAGGATGCAGCATTTAGGAAGTCCATTGTTTATCGAAACGCTATCGATGCGTCACCTGTAATGCCCACTTCGGCTCAAAAGATTCTTTGGTAGCACATATGCGTTACCATCCAGGTATGTAGTTATCTATATCTTGAAAAGCGGCTTTTCTTCAACCTCGGCATTCCTAATCAGTAATAGTAGTCTATTTTATGATTTAGTAATATCTAGCCGGCTAACGTTCCGATGTTTTCGCCTTCTTTAGAGCCGATGATTAGAGTCGCTTGCCTGCAACCGTTCCTCCTCATCGTTAATTTATAAACCTCATGAAGTTATCCAAATCAGAATTGAAACTATCATGTAGTGATCGATTATAAATGCCGATAAATCAGGTTGAATCACCAGAGAAGTACCAGTAAACTGGATTTTCTAGGTCCACGTCCGCACAGATGCACTGTTTGTACGAAATCGTTTCGTCGTTCAGCGTCCTTAGCTTTGCATATGAAAATGCATATCACGGGTCATCGCCATTTTTGCCAGATTGTGGTCGTGGTTCAAGTCACTCAGTTCCCTTACCGATCATGAGGTAGGCTAAAACAATGTTTAACGATCATTTTCAGCATTAATCTCACTTTGTAATCCATTTCAGAACACGTGTCTGGCAATGTTAAACGGTGACTATTTTGACTCAGATCGACCGTTTCGGTGGCAATGCTCATATTGTGACAAAATGTTCCATCATCGACGAGATAAGGTCATTTATAAGAAAATTATTTCGTCGGAAGATCTAAAAATCTTTGTCCTATGTAGAAATATGAACGTTATGATCGGTTTTCAGAATATCCATGAGAGAGTTCACACAGGAGAAAAGCCATACACATGTGGATATTGTGGAAGAGGTTTTCACACAGTCTCAGGTTTGAGTGAGACATCTTCTTTTGTTATTTCTACGATATTTTAGACGAAACCTGGGGCTACCATCTCAAGAATATCTGCTAATTTATCACTTTACCACTTTTAGTTGACCCGTATAACGTTTTTTTTCTAATGTTGGTCCCTGTTTTCTAGCGTTCAATTCGTTTCGTATTCATCGCTTGATTGAGAATTTGTCTCTCTTCATGAACGTCACAGAATACTGGTTGAGCACGTCTCCTTGCAATATCGAGAATAGCCAGGTTGGGGAGTTTCGTGGGGCGTTCGTCATTGGAGTGTGGAGGATCAAGCCCTCGCCTCCGCTCCTTCTGCACATATTACTCGAGAGAATACGAAAAAACGGTTTTTCGTGGTTAAGAGGAGACAAGTGAAATACCGATTTCATTTCGTGGAGAGGATTTTTCATAGAATTACTTGTGACCATTCGAAAACTGAGACTTCAGACTCAGCCCCACGTCGCCGGTTTTCGAAAAAGCCTCTTTTTCCACGTTGCTTCAGAAGAAGATTTAAGAATTTCCTACTCTTATTGGAACCTCAGATCTCCTCGATAAACAATTTTTAATCTCTACATTCCATCTATGTCATATTTACAAATTGGCTGCAATGATTATTTCCAGACGCTCACAATACATATCAGGACGCATACGGGTGAGAAGCCCTACCCTTGTGGGATTTGCGGACAGGAGTTTCGTGATAGGTTTGTTTGAAGTTTTTGGAACACTGTTATAGTTTTCAGCTTCTATTTCCTCTCAAAGTTGTTTCAGTTCTGCTCTACGAAAGCATGAATATAGGCACGCTACGGTTCCTTCATAATGGTTTCTTCACTGTATGAAGATCCACCTACTGAGATTGAAGTAGGTGATGACGAACGTTCTTCATGGAACGCGGGGAATCTAACCAGTTAGTGCATCATGGCCTACTTCTACGATCACTTTTTGATACGTAATGGCCAGAGTATAGGCCTCCACCAAACACGTTGTATTCTTTACCGATCTCATCCTGTATTATAATGTCTCCGCCACTGATGAGTGCTCCAATGTTTCCTTTTTTTATCGTATTTTTGATCTGACTAGTAGTTCTTTAACATAAATGGTTTTTTTTGAAGTGACTTTCAGCATTCAAACTACTCCCGTGAACTATTTATAGCAGTGTAATATGAAGATTTTTGATTTCAATGCTTCTTGGCAATGGTAGGATGTTTCAAGAATACATTTAATAAAGTTGAGTGGTATGCAAAACGTTCGACATCAGCTGAGAGTTGAACCCTCTACTCACCCATAAGTAGGACGCGTGCTTCCAGTGCAACATGGTATCACCGCTCTGCTACCACTTTTTCTTCGATGTGAACTTGCGTAGTTATCAGCAAGCAAACTTTAATGGGTTTGATTTGGTAGACAGATATCGGCATCAAACCCAAATTCTCTGACAGCTATTGGGTATATGTAATCTATATCAAATTTGTATTTTGCTGACTTTAGCAGGCGTACGATGCTACAAGTATGGATCTATGAATGTCGAGTGATAGCATCGGTGGTGTAGTGGTAGCACGCGCCCGTTCCATGTGTAGGGCGCTTTTAAATTACCGGCTTGATGTCGAGTGTGATTTGCATATCACTTGAGATTTTGGATATCTTTAAGAGTACCATGTAATCCTTATTCGGTCATTACAATGTAGTCAGACTATCCTGAACAGATTCCTGAATGGGCTGTAAAAGCGAAAGAAAAGGGAAGACGACTTTACTGCATTAACAGCAACCTGCTTTGCTTATTCCTCGTGTGATAAATAGGTTCGTAATTGGCGTACATTGTCCCTCAATCACTCATCGAATGAATGAAGCGGGACGAGAGCAGTCGGGTTTACAAGCAATCCTTACTGCCTACACAAGCCTTTACAGTAAACTATGTTCGATGAGTAACATCACGATGTGTTTCGATCTTCATTTTTCAAGGGTTATAGCGAAGTTATCTACTGTCGACGCAGCAGAGATGTAGATGTGCGTGCGATATCTCGTGGAGTCACCCCTACTCAATATTTTTCAAATTGTTAAGGCACTTACTATAAATTTTCCAGGCACCAAAGAAGCATTTTAGCTTCTTTAGCGGATTCTCCTATCGATGATTATGTCCTCTTAAACCTCAGTATACAAAATAGACCGCGTTTTTTCTCCATCATGCGGAAAGCATTGATGCAAATTGCCTGGCATTTGGTGGGTTTCATATTAAATTACCCAAGGCTGGTATAGATTTTCTGTTTGCATAGCTAACATCTTGAGCTCTTGGACTGTTTAGACTCAGATTTACCAGAGTCGATGATTAAGCAGCTACCCGATCGTTGTATAGAGTCGTATCCAATGAAACTCAAAGCATCGCTTGAAAGAAGTCGTCTTTCATCCGGCAGTGCCTTTTTGTATAGGATCGACCATTTCCATCCGTTTCTTTGGCAATAATTAAAATCAAAGCCAATTATATACAATACATGAAATTTCGTTAAGCTCATTATCATAGAAAAATAAGGCTGGGTGAAAGGTGGAGCGAGGGTCTATCGTATTACACGCTCAAATCATTTTCAATCTAGTATATTCTCACTCGAAGAAAGAGTGGTAGGAAAGCGGTGACTCTTCGTGATGTAGTGCTAGCCCCCTGCGGTATGGGTAAAACGCAAGTTCAGCTCCCTCCTGGGTCGAGAGTTCTGCATACCGCTCAATATACGTGGATTTATTTTGAGACAAACAATAGTAACAAAATTAACAAAGGTATCATCACAAACAGTGAAGTTGAAAAGGTAGAATAACAAAAGTACAACAAAAATAACTAAGCGTCAATGGCATTGGAAAATCTGTAAAAATCACCGATATTTAGAAACGCAAAAGGCTTCTGATCTGTAGTCAACATATTACTCAGTTTGACAAGATGTCTATGGGCACTAGCCGACTCTTCAGTAAAAGTAAATCTACTGATCAATCATGTCAGGAGCTCTTTCTCTTTTAGCTAAAATTTTCTTCCTCTTGTTCTTCACGACTTTTGCACTAGTCTTCGCCAATGTCCTCTTGCGAATCCGGCTCACCATGTGCTTTTTCTTCTTCATTTTACGTACGTAACCAGCCTAGAAATATATGCTACATAGGTCTTCTAGAGGAAAACTATGGAAAGACAATAAATGTTTGATAATGATATGTTTTGAGCCGTTTACGAGGTCTATGTGCTAGACATGCGTTTGTTTCGTTCTCTAGCACTCTTCAGTAGCACAGTCCCTCGATTTAGCCGATTCTTTGAGGCTATACTCCTCTATGAAGGAATCGACTCCGAGGATTAAATGACCGCAAGTCAGGTGATAGAAGTGTTGTTAAATATTGTGTTTAAAAGACGCGTGCTTGATAAATGTTCAAGAGATTCAAGAAATAAAAGATTTATAAATTGATCAGAACTCACCGTATTGAAACCGTCATCTTCCTGATCTTTAGAGGCATTACTTTTCTTGTTCTTTAGCTGAAGTCGTTTCTTTTTTGATCGTTGTTTTTTCTTGATCTCAGAAGTACTTTCTGAAAAAAAGAACGAACCAAACTATCGATAAAGCCTTTTCTCTACGGATTATCTGCAATAATGACCATTTTCAGAATTATCGGAGTCTTCAGACTCCTTCTTACTAGACGATAAGTCGGTCGAATTTTGTTTCACTTCTCTTCCAACACCAGACTTTTCACTCTTTTCTCGTTGTGCCTGAAATGACTAGCAATCTTGTATATCGAGCAAATAAGATTCTGATATAGGCTGAGACAATAAGAAATAAACCAACTATGTCGACGCTAGCTTTTCCCATCTTCGCATTAGAAAGCTTCTTGAGCTTTGCGACGAAAAATCCATCAATGTTGTGCACATGAGGATAATAACGGCGAGTTAAACTCAACGACGGATGGAATCGATACTCGCGGAATCTGTGAACAGTGTGCGATTGACAAAATTCATTGTTCAACAGCTTTTTTTGAGGAGTTATATGATGCCACACAACTATATATCCGATGAAATCGTGCAAAACTTTGATCCTCGAGTTGAACCCGCTTCTCATCTTTTCCAGAATCGTGTGGTGACCCCTACATTATGCGGATTCCTGCTATCACTCTTTCTGTGATACAAGATATCGGAGATGTCAGCAACCAATCGCCAAAGGGTTTGTATCGCCAAAAGTTCAATAGCCGAACAGGAGCAACGGTTACAGTGGTTAGTACGCGGCTCCTGTAAAAGATGAAAAGCGGCCCAAACTTCAGAGTTTTACAAATCACTTGAACTTAATTATTGTATATCGTTCTTCTCGACTTTTTCTTGAGACCTCGCTCAGAACAATACAATCTGATAACATATTTTGAGCCTTTCATGAAGTCTTTTATGACACTTATATGATGTAAGACACGTGTTTCAGCCTTTCAGCCTCGTCAGTTACATGGCGCCTTTCGGCTCAGTCAGTTCCGCAAGGAGATATCTCCATATGGAAAAACCCGGCTATATATTTACACTTGCCATTTGTTGAAATGCTCGAAATACGTCGTCAGATTGTACCATTTTGAACGAGGTCTCGAAAACAGTCGAAAAGAAAGGTTTTACAATATAAGTTCTACCAGTGATGAACAATCGACAGTTCAACACTGACCGTTGGATGATCTTTTCACCAAACGGCAAGCGCAAATATTTCAGCGTTGGTTCCTCTATTTAGGGGATATCTCCCTGCGTTGACGAGGCTGTAATGCCGAAACAAGTGTCTTCCATTGTTTAAGTGTCATAATAGACCTCATGAAAGGCTCAAGATATGTTATCAAATTGTTATATAGTTGTAACATTATGAACAAGATTTTCTTGTCAACATTAGAAAATTGAAAAACATGGAACATCTGCTTACCTTGTAAATCCTTCAACACCAACTTCGAGACCACAAGGCACTAGTTCACAATGCCGCTTTTGTAATGCATAATTGACAACGGCCTCGTTTTCTTCCACCTTGTTAAGAGCAAAGATAAAATTAAGAGTGCTTGGTAAGGCTCTACATGAGAATAAGCTCATCAGTTGGGCCGCTTGGAAAACAGTAACATCAAACAAAGCCAGGAATTTTTCGAAGCAAAAAAGTTTGGTCGTCGCACATCACAGAGGAATTGGCGGAATTGAAAAGTGTTAAAAGCGAGACAACTAAAACTGATATATGCTTGGAAAATAAGAGATAAAGGATAGAGCTCTCGGCGTTGATCAATCCCCAGAGGACGCGTCATGCATTCAACTTTATCAAGCACCGTTAGAGGTGACTGAATGAATATCTAGCCTTCACGACGATTCACGATGGTCTACCGATATATAAGGTCAGTGCTACCGTACTCTCAAACAAGTTTGGTACCACTTCTCCAACTGCGAAGGGGTGAAAGGCTTTATAAGCCTCGAGCGCAAGACCAAACCATCAAACCACATATGCGTCGCAGAGCACTTATAATTACTGCGCCATCGGGTCTCACTTCTATGCCCTCTATCACTAAGCCCATTATTGACTTTTGAGTTCTTCAAGCAAACATGCATTAAAATCAATAGAATTCTGAAGAAAACGTAGAAGAACTGAGCATGTAGAGTACACGACGTATCCACCACTGGTAGATCTAGCATCGACAGAGTCGAGAGCAGCAAGGATCAATTGTCGTGCATAGTATGCCTATAATAAAGAAGCAGAATGGTAGAAGCAAATGGAATGAATCGTTGCCTGAAAGAAGGCAACTAACCTTCGCTGATATCTTGGCTATCTTTGCTGGTCTTAACCGTTTGATCCTTCCAAATCACGCCTGTTCCAGAACATGGAGCATCCAGAAGGACACGATCAAAGCCATTGGGGGCGAGCTTAAAACCACTACAGCCTTGACAATAGATTCGAAAAAGTTCGGGTTAAGCTGTCTTTGAGAAAACAAGGAGAATTTCCTACGTTCTCAGCACATCAGTGCCTACATGAATGCTTTTACATCTGACATAATAGAGTATGACAGAGTCAAATTACCAGCTTCTCTCACTAACCTTAGCGTACTCCTCAGCGTCCAAGTTACTGACAATGGCATTATTCACACCCAATCTATGTAAATTTCCAATAACAGCACGGCAACGAACGATCTGAATGAGAATCGCCCTTTGCTTCGATCACTGCCATGTTTTCAATATTGTTGAGTCTTTAGCAGGCCTACTAGATACAAAAATTCGAGAAAAAAATCCTGAAATTCCCAATCATAAAGAAGAAAATGTTGTACAGTCAAGTGGAATTAACAATACAAAACAGCATGGTTGCTGAAATGAGAACTTACAGCAGTGATATTTTCTCCTTTCCCAAGCGTTCAGTTCCTGGTTGTGATGGTGTATGGGAAGTGAAAAAGGATGTTTTGGCGAAACTTTTCGATAATTAGCAATTCAACTATTGCGATGTGGCAAGGGAAGAAGCGGCACAGTGTTACCCCGCTTAGCCTTTTCAAGGTGTGTCCTCTTCTCTTAAATATTACAACGAATTTTTAGTACAATCAAAATGCACCCTCTAGGCAATTCTACCACTTATAAGTCAGTAGTGATTTTTTGAGCAACGACCTCAGTGTGGTATCTAAATCTTTCAACGAAACACTGCAGATATGTTTGACCTGATACTACACTGCCTTCATCAGCAACAAAGTGGAGAAGCTAAATAAGTGTGACTTTTATTACGAAGATTCTGACAAGAGAAGTAGAATAGCTTTCCACTCCAACCGTAATTCAAATTATTTATACTCAAAATGGATAGTGTAACGACGGCGTTTTGTACCTTCGAAATTTCTTACATGTGGGAAAAAGACAGAATTTCAAGCCGAAGAGACATAGCAGAGTTAGTCTGTTGCATCTGTGACAATATCACATTCGCTGAATTCCTTAATATGCGACTACTTACATGTATCTTTCGATGTTGAAAATTCAGCGGGCGTTCTATTTCACTAACTATTCTTCATATGTGACGATGTAATTTGAGCTTTTTATGAGGTCTATTATGGCACACTTTTACAGTGCAAGACACGTCTTTTCGCTTTACGCCCTCCTCAGTTGCACGGTGCCTTTTTGTTCAGTCAGTGTCTAAGGGATCTACCCCTATAAAGGCGCCGTGCAAGTGACGAGACTGTAAAGCTTAAGCACTTGCCTTCCACTGTCTAACTGCTCATAATAGACATCATGAAAGGCTCAAAATACATTGATAGATTATACTGATCTTAAGTGAGGCATCAAAACAGTCGATTAATAGGTTTTTCAGAACCTTCACATGATCGGAACAGCGGAATCGTTGTGCTCTCTTCTGAGTTTGGCACTAGATTTGTCCTCTAATCATTTAGGAATGACTCTGCTTACGACACTCAGTCTGGGAGAACGTGGCAAAGGTTCCACCGAATCCGCTCCTGATTTTCCTGCTGACTACCGGTGCAGTGCTGGGATGTGGAACAATTCCAGGTGGACTAGGATTTAGATAGAAAGTTCTTTCTGTGGTGTAAACACGTGCATTTGCAGCCATATACTTCGACCCTTAGCTAAGGTTAAAATATTTAGTGCTTTATTACAAAACAAAAACGTTGTAATCTAGAGGGCGACGTTTTCACACAAATATTTTGGTGTTGTTTACCACTAGTCAAACTCAATTTGACCGACTATACTTGTTTATTAATTGTGTACTTAAGACTACAAAGCTCGTGACTCTTCCTGAATCAATTCCCATTTCAACAAACATTTTTTTTCTTATGAAGTTAAAATGGCATATGCAGACTTGTTGACCTGTTTTCGAATCAGTTCGATCAGCCTAAGATGCTTGCTAATGAACAAGTTGACCTACCCATTTTCTCAAATAATGTTCTTATCATCAAAGGCCTTTGATTCAGTGGAAACAGAAGCGGTTATAGAGGCTCTGGATAACCAGGGCGTCCCTACTCGGTACATAATGATCCTTCGTGAGCTTTATAAAGATTTCACGACCAGAATATCTCCATCTACAACAATATCACCATTGACGTAAGAAGAGGGGTTCGACAAGGCGATACAATATCGCCAAAACTATTCACTGCCACCCTGCAAAACGTCATGCGAACATTAGAATGGGACGAAATGGGAGTGAAAATTGACGGTCGACAATTAAAGCATCTTCGCTTTGCTGACGATATCGTTCTCATAACACCGAACATCAGCCAAGCGGAACGAATGTTGACTGATTTCGATAACGCCTGTGGAAAGATCGGTCTTCAACTGAATCTAACGAAAACAATGTTCATGAGGAGCGGATGGGTTTCTAATGCCCCATTCACGCTCAACGGAACGACAATTTCCGAATGCTCCAGTTACATCTGTCTAGGTCGTGAAATCAACATGATGAACGACCTAGCCCCAGAGTTGAGCAGGAGGAAACGAGCGGCTTGGGGAACGTTTAAGAGCATCGAAGATGTAGTGAAGAGGACAAAGAACATCCGACTCCGTGCCCACCTTTTCGACTCGACAATTATCCCTGCCCTAACGTATGCAGCAGAAACCTGGTCGCTACGTAAGCAGGATGAAAGATCACTTGCCTTTATCGAACGCGCAGTCGAAAGGTCGATGCTAGGAGTATCTCGTATTTCGCAAATGAGACAAAGGATCTGAACTTCCGACCTACGTCAACGATCGAAAATCAGAGACGCCGTTCTACACGCCAGGATATCGAAAATAAGGTGGGCCGGACACGTGATGCGCTTCAACGACAAGCGATGGTCGAGATCCATTACCGACTGGATTCCTCGGGACGTCAAGCGCTCTAAAGGAAGACCACTGACCCGTTGGTCCGATTTTTCACGAAAGCGATGGAAGAAAGATATGATGATCAGCGAATCCCTAGAACGAGGACGACCCACTGGGATACTCTTGCACGCGATAGAGAAAAATGGAAGAGTTGCTGGTACCCGCTCGAGTCACTCGACCATCAACGGGACGACAGGTGATACAGGTGACAGGTGTTCTTATCATTATTTATATTAATACTCATTAATGTACTTCATTTCATTGCTTAACACATTCCACCACTCTCAGGTATTATGTGTGAGCGAAAAAAATTTATAAAACATGTTCGATTCTCAGCTTATCAGCTCAAAATCCGTCAATATTGCTGCGTCGAGGACATGGAAATTCAACGTTACCGGCTTCAGCTTGCCAGTGGCAATGGCGTTCTCTACTGAAGCAGCAGTACGGGCACAGGTTCCCCAGATTTCACCAAATTCAGGTTCATCAGAAGCATTCGTGAAGCGTCTTATAATACAAGGGATGAGTTCAAAATTCTCAGAAAGTAGGTCTTTTGAACTGAAAATTGTATATGACTCGCCAACATTCTGATAATTTAGCTATTTGAAAGGCTTTACATAAAAAAATTCGAACTACTTAGGAAAAAAACTTTCTCAGCTAAGAAAAACTTCGCTCTATAGGTGCTCGACGTTCTTGAACAGCAGGGACGAGCAGCCGGTCTTCCTGATTTTGTAATCACAACCATTTTGAGTCAGCTCGGCATCAACGTCCTCTACACACCACTACCTTGTCCTGTGGTTTTTGTTAACCCAGATGCTCCTAGTAAGTCTTTTACCTTTCAGCATCCATGAAGGAGATTACATGCACTTTGTCCATATCTAGCCAGAGATTCTCTGAATATCGATTTAACTCCACTGCTATAAAGAATCGCTTTATGTTGAAAAAAATCTGAAAATGGCTCTAAAGTTTTTGAGAGAGTCATAAAACCTTATTTTCACAATGATTCCCATTAGCATATCTTTGAATGATTGAGAAACACGGAGATGTCGTGGAAATGTTTGATGGGCTAACGTTCCGGTGTGTTCCTTTCTCCAAAGCCGGCTTTACTCGAGCGGATTGACCAGAGCTTCGAGGTAGACAAAGAAGAAATGTTAGCACCCAAAAGCAGAAATTGAGGCATTCACATGGCCGTTTCATTCACTTTATCACGAGAGCCATTCCATTTCAGATAGAATTTTAAAAAATCAAAAAGCACTGACAAAAAATCAAATTTTTTCATCTGCCTGATTTCTGAGTGAAAAACAATATTTGAATGAAGCAGTTTGTTGCAGTTCCACGAGATCCGATGGCGATGATGAGTAGGACGACCTGCGTAATTTTCGGCAACACAGTGACGACAACATGTCTTGGAATGGGAGTGCCAGGAGTACCAGCAGGAGCACCATTGCAGACCAAATATGCCCATGGATTTCACGCCCATTCCTCCTCAGCACTTGTCAATTGCAGGAACTCTTACGGTTTGGATCGTTTCATTTTTTCTATACAATTTCTCTTCGAGTCAAAAGTAATCTATTCAGACGTCCAACGCCATCATGGCGCCTTGGAGCAGGGAATGTGGCAAAGTGTAGTGAACAGAGTGCTTCGCATGATTACATCGGGTCCGTTTGGAACGCAATTCGCCACGGCTGTTGCCACCGTCACCTAAAACGTGAATTCAGCAGAGAAATATTCAATAATAAACTATTCAATCTATGTATTTTTTATGCCGTAACCTAACAAAGCCAATAAACAAACATGCCATTGAAGTATCAATTAAAAGGGAGACGTTGGAACAGCAGGACGTTCCCAAGTCTCTTCAAATGCATCGTTAACGTTTGCGAGATGAATAGATGAAGGGTATTTCACAACATGATTTTTGTCGATACGGTGTAGTACTCCACCGTAGTCACGTACGACTTTCGTTGATTGACGATTTAAATAGTTATGCTTATTGTATTTACTATCTAACATGGTTAGTTATCAAAATCTCTTAGGAGCTATACTTCTGCTATCGACTGCTTTTTTACAGACCCGCTCAAAATGATTTAATCTGATAAGGATATGACTTATTTTGAGCCATAGGTCTAGTGCTATATAGGCGCCTATTTCATCCTATTGGGACTCATCAGTAGCACCCTCCCTCGGTTCCGTCGATCCCTTGAGGTTAAATAATCCTCTAAAGGAATCGGCGCCGAGTAAAAACTAATCACCCAAAGTCGGATGATGGTCTTACCTGACTTTGTGGTGACCGGCAGTCGAGTTTACGGCTTTTAAAATGAACTATATATGCTATATATATGCTTCGGCTATATAGCACTAGACCTATGGCTCAAAATAAGTCATATCCTTATCAGATTAAATCTCTTAGGAGCTTTGATTGTAAGTCAGCACGAAGGAGATAGATGGAATGATTTTGACAAATACGGTAATAGTAGGGAACCGAATTTACGTACGACCTCTCATGATTAACCACCCACTTATCCCTCATTTTTTGTTCAAATATAATTACTTATTTAGAATCATTCTCAGGAGGGATGGTTTTGGTTGGCTGTGCAGAGTTTTACATTTGTCTCAGTTACTGTTGTCGGCAAATCCCAAGCAAAGCCGTGTAAAATACCGCGAGGGCTGCATGTAATCCTTACCTGATACTTTCTACGCTGCAGCCTTCCTAGCAGTCGGTTTGATGTGGCGTGCGCGAGAATTCTTATAATCCCTTCTCTGGAATTTTGCATGTGCTCAGTTTTTTTTTTGTTTGTCTGCCTATCTTGTATTTGTCTTATTTAGGCTTAAGACACTCCTTTTTTTGAAATTATCTACAATGTTTATCACGAGGTTTCAAAACAGGCGATCTTTATGTCTCATTTGTTTTGCTTCGTCTTTCTAGTGTTCTTTTCACTGTGCGGATCCCAGTACTTCTAGCATTCAGTTCGCTTCTTCGTCGTCTTCTTGAACGCTTCATAAAACTGAATGAGCGAGTCTCCTTACAATCTTGAGGATATCCAAGCTGCGGCGTTTCATCATGCGTTCGTTCTTGACAGAAGCGGAGTGCTGTTGGCGGGGCTTGCCCAAGCGCGCTGCAGCGAGCATCAGGAACCACTCGGCCACGGCGACCCCATCATGTCCATCATCAGCACAAAAATATTTTAGCGTCAATCTTTATTGCCTTGTAATTTGTTTGTTCAGTATTGTTTTATATCATATTTTCACCACATTTGAACCTTTCGGGCACCATCAGCCCACTTCCTCTACGTCTCTAATCCCCGGCGTGTGGACGAGTGGAATATATTGTTGTATTATTTTTAACTGTACTATTGTTATTTTCGTATGTTATGTTATATGTAAATATGTTGTGCTGTTATAACTGGAAAAATATCAACAATACATACAACATATATAAAATAATACATTGAATGCGTTCGCTGTCCTGGGGTCAGAGATGCAGAGAACGTGGGCTCGCAGTCCCGGAAAGGATAGATTTTATTTCTTGAAATTATGTACGCATACATATGTATACGAAGGAATAATTCCTGAAGATATGTGATCTATGAGGATTCTTTCTTATTTTACCGTTTCTGAAAAGTAACATGGTGTTATGACTTTATATCTGAGAATGTTCGTTGATATACAAATCTCTGAACCTCGCGCGAGAGTGGAACCAACGTCCATCTATTCCAGAGCGAATGCTAGCCACTCCATTATCAGGAATATCGTTTTCTTCTGCTACACAAGGGTACTCTCTCGGTAGAGGATGAGTCCCAGGTTCGATTCCCGCGCGAGGTTCCAAGTTTCGTTATCAGTCTCTGGATAATTCTCGTTGTCTTACAGGATACTACTGGCTACTTGAAGTATGAAAGTTGAGGACTCAGGCATGCGAGACGAGTCGTCGTCCTCATTGCAATCGTTCGATGATGCCTCCTCCTCAGTGCTCCATGGCACTGGAAACGCCGAAGGGTTTCTCGACGATTCGGGAGGTAATTTTTCACTACATTTGAGGAAATAGGTACTGATTCCAGTACATGAGCGTTAGGTGGTGACGAGAGTTCCACAGGCGATGATGAGGGATCACTGACGCAATGAAGAATCGATCTTATTACCATCTCAAGCCGTCCGCTCGTCAATTCATGGGTGGTGTACGGACAATCGAACTCGTCGGATCAAAGTGTTGCAGGTGATTTGTAATCATTTCTTATTTACTTACTGTTTACTTATCGTTTCTTACTACTGTTTCTTCATCAATATTTATGTAGTTACTCTTTGAATTTGTAAATCATTTGTTTGTATGCTTACTCGTTTCGTTTACTACATATTCTGTCTATCCACATGTTCAGAATGTTACTCTCCATTTTTCCCGTTAAACGGCACAAAATCAGGAAACGATCTCACTTACTGGACAAAGACTTTCAGTGGCACTTATAGTAATCAATCGAAAGCTTAAATCTCTGGCCGAGCGCGGTACATGGCCATTTTTCTGAAAAGTCTCATTGTAACGCGTCAACGGAAGAAAAAATTTGTTTTTACGCGCGCATGTTCCTCGCAGTACGGAGATCTTTCTTTAGACTGTTAGTGCAATTATTCAATAGCGTAAGATTTGCGTTTTCAACGCTGTGTTCACTTTCTGGAAAAGTCGTCTCGCTGCAATGCAGCAGGAAAATGAGATTGACTCACATACGCGCGCATGTGTTCTTTTGCTGATTTACGGGCTGTGGATGGGACGCAGAGGAGGAATTCCCGCGGTTTTAACGCGGTCAAATAAACTGTATCATAACAACCTAGCATTTAGGCCCTAAGGGAGAAAATTGAATTATTGAGCAATCTCGAGATCATCAAGTAGTCGGTCGTGGAAGAATTTGATAAGGAATATTTTCCCTGTTTCTCTCCACTCGTAGTTATCGTCTATCCTTTCATGTTTCTACTGAGATGAGTGTCTATGTTCAGGTGGTGATGTCCCCAATAAGATGTCTTCTGCTCCAAACACTCAGGTATTTCTTGGTTATCTTTAAGACTGAAAGATTCAAGGAGGAGGGTTTTGTTACTCTGCTGTGAGAGGAAGTGGGAACAAAATTCCATAGAATATGTCTCGTTTTGAGCCTATAATGAGGTCTGTTATGGCACTTATGCAGTGCTATGCATGTGTTTCGGCCTTACAGCTTCATCAGTAGCACGGTGCCTTTCGGTTCAACCGATTGCTTGCATGGGATAAACCCCTACTATAAAGGAATCGACGCCGAATTGCCCAATCCTTTATCTAGGGTTTATCCTCTGCCAGCAAGGAATCGGCTGAACCGAGAAAGCACCGTGCTTACTGATGAGGCTGTAAGAGCGATACACGTGTCTAGCACTGAAGCCATATCAGACCTTATGAAAGGCTCAAGATATATTAGGGTATGTATATTGCTTTAGCAAAGTCTATAAAAGCAGTCGAATGTTAGAGTGTGTCGTGTTTTTTTGCAGGTTTCTACGAATAGCGGAAGACGTGGACCTCTGGAGCGATTCACTTTGATGATCGGCGAAAACATTCTACATTTCAGGATTGTGAAAGCTCCAGTAGAGGCAAAGTTGTCTTGACGGTTAGCTAGCTGGCCTTCCTATTTGTTCTCTTTCCCTTCTCATTTTCCTAGTCTTCTCTTCCCTTCTGTATTCTCAAAAATTCTTACTAAAAGAAGAAATTTCGTTATATACCTTACCGAACCGTTCCTTTGCTAAGATTGCTAGTCAAGGTCGGTTTTAGAGCCACGGAGTACGTCGAGTGCTTGTAGATGTCCTTTATGTGGAAAAATGTTACAAGATAGGAGTGAATGGGAAACGCACGCATCGGTGAGTAGATCAAGCTGAGACGTCGTCTTTGACCCTTTGAAGACCAGCGTTGATAGGCAAACGGCGTCGCGCCGTCGCTTGCGCGGCAGTCGGAGGAGGCGGCAGTCTGCATGTCTGTGATGCATGTTTGACTGTTTGTAATCTACGGGCTCGGGGGTGGGGCGCAGGGGTTTGTAAAGGTGTAGCATCCAAAATGAAATTATGTTTCACACGACCACATGCTTTGTTTTTCTTATTTTCTTATATTTTGCTGGAGAAAACTACTTTCTACAGAGTGCTAGTACTCATTCGATAGCAAATAAAATCAAATCAAAAATATATTTGAATTTTGCGATAAGGTCTTTTGATAGCGCTGTAGGAGAAAGAAAAATTTTTGCTTTACACCTCTCCGGACAGAGCTCTTTCTCTAGACTTCTAGTAATCAATTGATAGCGTAAGTTTCAATGATTCCAGCGATGTGCTTATTTTCTGAAATATCGTCAGCAGAGAAAATTAGATCGAGTTTGACATTTTCGACGAGCTTGTTTATCGGCTACTCGATGGGTTGGCGAGAGGGGGCAATGATCGATGCATTGGGCGTTGGATATGTGGGATGCAAATTGTTATTCAATTGGGAATTTTTCTACGCTTTGAGGGAATCCAGATAAAACGATTGACTGAGATACTACGAAAGTTTCTCTACATGTTGATATGCTTTTCGCGCCCTCAGCGAATTATACATATAATAAAAATGAAGACGACGTGGCGGATGTGAAACATGATTTTATTTTGGATTTTACGGCGTTATAAAAGAGTCTTTTCAAAAAACGACCAAGTAGGGCTGTAGCCAGAGATTTAAGCTTTCGAATGATTACTAGCATTCTTATAAAAAGTTCTTGTCCAGCAAATGAAGTCAAATATTCATTTGTCGCCGTTTCATGGATGACCGTCGACATAATTTCCTTCGACACGGTAATCGTAGCAGACCGAAATTACGTACGAATTCGTTGATTGACGACTCAGCTAGACTTTCTCGCGGAGAATTCTTGTCGAATGTAGTTGCTTATCGAATTCTCCGTAGGAGGGACGTTTGTGGTTAGTGTTGAGGTTTTGTATTCGTGGTGAGGGCTGGCCGCCAAAAATTAGAACCAGTGCTTCCTAGGTTTTTCTTCTGAGCTACAGACGCAGCAAAATATAGCTTGTAATATGCTCTAAAAGCTATATTCTCTCTATGCTGCGTTTTTCATTTGATTATGTAAAGTGTTGTCAACAAATTGCATAGTTTCTTATTTATTTGTTTTTATTTACGCGTCCCGTCATGGCAATTTTATTGTGCGGATCCCAGTACTTCTAGCATTCAATTCTTTTTTTTGGTCTTCTTCGTGAACCTCGTAGATTAGTCGTTGAGCGAGTCTCCTTGCAATCTCGAGAATAGCCTGGCTGTGGCGTTAGGCGTTGTTGTTGACTGCTGGAGAGAGTGGGGGTGGACCTCGGCTTCACGCACGCCGCGGCTAGCATCGCAACCACTCGGCCACGGTGCTCCCGATTACATAGTGAAGTCTCAAATTTCGCCAAAAATTATAAAATTCTTCCGAAGTGTTCTCTTCATACGCTAGACTTTGCTGGTAAGAGGTAGACTGTCGTGTTCTCATAGACGTCTCTATTGTCTCTTAGCGGGATTTTCTCACATTTTAGAGCGTAGATCGTGTAGTACTGTAGCTAATCATTCTTGTACTTGATTTTTTCCCTCTCTTCTATTCTCACAACAAGATATGCCACATTTCATGCATTTCCTCGCCTACCGCTCTATGGTTTCGTCTTTTTCATGAATGAAATAAACTGTTGTCGGAATGTCTTGCAGTTCCATGAAATACGAGGTGAAGCGTTCCCTAGGGCTTTCTTGGTGTATTCCAAGAAAGTGTCGGAGATGAAGTCGAACCGGCACCTTGCTTCCTGATAACCCGCATCACTAGCACTTCGGCCATCTCCCCACGCTAATCTAGTCCGTGAAATAATTGCGCATTTCTTGATAAGTGGACTCGACGTTGTTAGCTGACATCAGTACATACAGTACAATAGTGTTTTTAATATTGGCTTTTATCACTTTTCTTTTTATTTTATTTCGTACCTTATCTATTTTTGTGCTTTACATTTTATTCTCTATCTTACATGTTGTGTATATATTTCTCGGAAATTCATATGCACAAATATGTATAGGAGACATCAGTCTGATGAGATATGTAAGCTATTGGAATTCTTTTCTCTTCTATAGACCGCTTTTCACAGACGCGCTCAAAATGATATAATCTGATAAGGATATGAATGTTTTGAGCTGATAGAGTCTAGTGGTATACAGGCGCCTGTTTCGTCCTATCGGGACTCATCAGTACCACCTATCCCTTGGTCTATAGAAGAGGTTTGATTCACTGTAGCAGTTACGTACTCGACTGCCGGTCAATACAATGTCAGACAAATATTTCACCTGACTTGAGGTGGCTTTTTACTTGGCGTCAATTCCTTTAGAGGATTAAATAACCTCAGTGGATTGGCTGAATCGAGGATAGTTGTGCTGATGAGTTCCAATAGGACGAAACAGACGCCTGTATACCACTAGACCTATCAGCTCAAAACATGCACATTCTTTCTCTTTTGTCGCTTTTTAGCAGTATTATGATATTGTAACTGTATATTCAAAAATGCTATTCAATGTGAAACTTTGAATCTCGCGTGGGAGTTGAACCCGCGTCTTATCCTTTCCAAAGGCGAGTGTTAACCCTTGCACTACCGGGACTCTTGTTTAGGTATCACTTTCTCTGTCACACAAGGTATCCTCTCGGTAAAGGATGACACAGGCTTTAACTCGCGCCTAATGTTCGAAGTTTTATTTATTAGTCTTTGAATAATTCTCGTTATCTTGCAGAATGCCACTGAGTAGCTGAAATATGAAAGTTGAGGATTTGGAGTTACGAACAGAGTCGTCGTCTTCATTGCAATCGTTCGACGAAGCTTCCTCGATGCTCTGCGACAATGAATGTTCAGAGGCCTTCGACGATTTTGAAGATGTTCTTCCATTGATATCAAGAAAATGAGCACTGCGCTTTCAGTGCATAACGTTTAGGTCTTGAGGAGAGTTGCAACGGAGATGATGTGGAATCATCAATGGCAATGAAGAATCTATCTTACTAACATCATAAGCTGTGGGTCCGTTAATTTGATGGTGGAGTACGTGCAGTCGAACTCGTCGCTTCGAAATGTTTATCGTATTTCGTATTTGTTCATAAATCTATTTACTTGATGTTGCATGGCATCGACTGTCTTCAAATCCTCGCAGCAAACATTCAAATTCAATTTGAATGTTTATTGTGAGTTTTTCAAAACAGTCGATGCCATGGATCAGTTTTCTTTTACCAGCCGAGATCCACCGACTGAGAAGTGGTGATGGACCAGTGCCTTTGTACACTGTACCGTCACCACATACGCCACCCTCCTTGCTATAATGCAGGATTTAATGTGGCGCGTGGGTCACTGACGAGGAGGGCGAGACCTCCGAACACCGGTGTATGGCCCTGGCGTACCAACCTCGCTTAGGCTTCAAACATTTTTTTTTTTTGAAATTATTTAGTTGTTGCTCATTTATCTCTTAGTTCTCTACTAGTTTTCCATTTCTTTTGAGGTGTTTGAATGCATATCTGGCCTTTACAATGACTCGCGGTGGCCTCGTGCTGTATCGAAGCAGCGCTGCTTAACCTCTCAGCCAAGTCTTCGACTAGTCCGGTACCAATTCACCGACCCCGAAGCGATGCATTGCTTGGTGAGCCATGAGCGAGAAATCAAACCATCGACTTTGTGTGCGACGCGAAGCACTTATTACCACTGCGCCACATGCGCTCTTTAGGTAATCGTAGCACACGAAAACACGTACGACCTTTGTTGATTGACATTCCATTAAGAATTGTGACCTGTATCACCTGTTCAGTTGTTGTCCCGTTGATCGTCGAGTGACCCGAGCGGGTACCAGCAACACTTCTATTTTTCCCTATCGTTCCCTATCGCGTGCAAGAGCAGCCCAGTGGGTCGTCCTCGCTCTAGGATTTCCTGAGCATCAATTTTTTCTTCTATGCCTTTCGTGAAGAAGTCGGACCACCGGATCAGTGGCCTTTCTGTAGAGCGCTTGGTGCCTCGAGGAATCCAGTCGGTCACAGCTCTCGTTAATCCGTTGTCGTTGAAGCGCATCAAGTGTCCGGCCCACCTTATTTTCAATATCCTGGGGCGTAGAACGGCGTCTTTGATCTTCGATTTCTGACGTAGGTCTGAAGCTTGAATCCTTTCTCTCATTTGCGAGATACGGGATGCTCCTAGCATCGACCTTTCTACTGCGCGTTCAATAATACCAAGTGATCTTTCATACTGCTTACGTAGCGATCAGGTTTCGGCGGCATACGTTAGGGCAGAGGATAATCATCGAGTCGAAAACGTGGGCACGGAGTCGGACGTTCTTTGCCCACCACTATATCTTTGATGCTCTTAAACGTTCAACAAGCCGCTCGTTTTCCTCCGGCTCAACTCTGGAGCTAGGTCATTCAGCATGTTGCTTTCACAACTTAGATTGGCGAAACTGGAGCATTCGGAGATTTTCGTTCCGTTGAGCTTGAATGGGACATTCAAAAGCCATCCGTTCCTTATGAACATCGCTTTTATTAGATTCAGTTGAAGACCAATTATTCTACAGGCGTTGTCGAAATCGGTCAACATTTGTTCTGTTTGGCTACTTCTTGGTGTTATGAGGACGATATCGTCAACAAAGCGAAAATGGTTTGATTGTCGACCGTCATTTTCACTCCCATATCGTCCCATTCTAATGTTCGCATGACGTTTTGTAGGGTAGCAGTGAATAATTTTGGCGAAATTCTCTCTTACGTCAATGATGATATTGTTGTAGAATGGAGATATTTTGAACGTGAAATTTTTTATTAAGCTCACGAAGGATCATTAAGTACCGAGTAGGGACGCCCTGGTTATCCAGAGCCTCTGTAATCGCTTGTGTTATCACTGAATCAAAGGCTGTCTTTATATCAGCTAGCAGTAGTTTGAGATATTTCCACAATTTTACAATAACCGATGCTGTGTGGAACACAAGTAAAATTTGAATTTTTTCGTAAGTGTTGAGGAACTCGTTCCTCAACCAAGTATTTATACAACTGAAAAATGATATCGTGGTTTCAATTCAAACTCTTCAACTTTCAGCGTTAAGTTCCTCCTTTCATGAATTAGAAATGGTGGTACTTTCTTTTCTATTGGCTAAAAAACTCTTGTCAACAACAGTGTCCTGCTAAAAGCGGAAGTAGAATAGTATGGTACGACTATTCATCTCCCAGCAATTAAGTAGATACTGTCTATTCATGCAAAATTAACACTCATAAACTTCTTAAGAAAAACAATACCTCAGCAGCACTGATTTTACCTTAAAATTTTATTTCAAGAATCGAGAACCTCAATATGTTACGCGCGAATCATAGAATCTCTACAATAGATTGGGAAGTCTACTCACTGACTAATAGTGCACTACCACTCGGGTCGAGACGTAAACGATTTCCGCAGCCGGTTTCGCTTCCTCACATGTGGATCTTCATGAGGAGTTGCTCAGAATAACATGCCCATGCCATCTCAAGGCCGAACTAGGCTGCCAAGATCGAAACGGACAAAAATGACGATTTGTGCCTACAATGCAAGAACCCTTGCTCTTGAATCCCCTGTAGAAGATCTACTGATTCAAGCATGGAGGATAAGGCACGACGTCACTTGGCCAGGCTAGACGAGAAGGCGCCATCCTTTTCACGCTGTTTATGACACCGGAGAAGAACAGTTCCTTAGAACATGCGACGCAGAGGTGTCGGCGGCGTTGGCGTCCTCGTCAAATCGAATTTAACCGTGAACATTGATTCGTTTGAACAACTAACAACCTGTATCGGACGATTACGGTTGAAACGACGTGGTTTCTATGTCGGCTTTGACAATCTTCGTTGCTTACGCACCAACATCAAGCTATGACGAAGACGAAGTCGAGGCGTTTTATATGGATCTCGAAAAATTCTTCAGAGAAGATCATACATTCTTCAAGGTCATTGTCGGAGATTTTAACGCAAAAATTGGACCTAGAAGAACGTCTGAAGAGCATCACATAGGGATCCACGGACAGAATGGAATGAACAGGGTGACAGGCTATCTGAGTTTATCATGACGACTCAAACCATCCATGGTAACTCGCAATTCCAAAAGCCTCTTTCTCAGCGATGGACGTGGGAGTCTCCCAATGGAGAGTACCATAACGAAATAGACCACATCATAGTAAATCGAAGGTTTTGCCTGACCGACGTCGCTGTTGTTCCTATGTTCTACACGGGATCAGACCATCTCCTCCTTCGCGCAACGTTCCGCTTTTCGAGGAGAGCAGAGAAAGCCGCTCAATTCAAACAACGAATTCCTAGAACTACCATAAACTGGGATGTATTCAAATCATTAGTCGGCTCTTGGGAAGATACCGTTGTCGACAACATCGACGAAGAATACGATCAATTCGTTGAATATCTTCACGTTAGCGCTATAAAAGCCGAGAGTCCTAAGGTCACGAAGAGACACTGTTCTTCGCATACACTCGAGCTGATACGTCAAGTGGAATCGCACGAAGTACAGGCAACCGAAACCTTACGTCTGAACTTGCGAAACGCTGCAGAGAAGCGATAAAAGAAGACCTTAAAGAGAGAAGAGCAGCAGTTATGGCAGAAGCTGCAGAAGTTGGGAAGAGCATTCGCAAAGCCCAGCGAGGCTTCGCCAACTGTAAGACCAAGACGACTGCACTCCGATTTCTTGACGGGACACTTACAGCTTCGAGAAGGGCTATGGAGAAAATCGTCCACCAATACTACTCGGATCTCCTCGCTAGCCATGTCCTCTTATCGTCATATAAATTGAAAGAGGACGAATATGTCGTTCCACCGGTCCTCCCTTCCGAAATCCGACTTGCTATATCGTCGATGAAGAACAGTAACAACACCCGGTACAGACAGGATTAGACCAGAACACCTGAAGAAACTGCCGCCAGTTTTCATCAACACCCTGGCTCGGCTCTTCACTCCCTACCTGTCAAATGCAAGGCCCTTATTCAGTGGAAAACCAGCAAGACCGTATTGCCGTTCAAAGAGGGAGACCTTTACGACTTAGGCAATTATCGCCCAATCTGCTTGTTATTCGCTATCTATAAACTCTTTACTGGAGTCATCCTAAACAGGATTGACAGAACACTGGACGAAGGGCAGCCATGCGAATAAGCAGGGTTCCGAAAAGGATCTAGTACCATAGACCACATCCACACAATTACAAGACTCATTGAAGTTTCACGAGAGTACAAACAACCACTCTGTCTCACTTGATCGATCTGAAGAAAGCCTTTGATTGAGTGGAAACACAAGCGGTTATAGAGGTTCTGGATTACCAGGGCGTGCCCACTCGGTACGTAATGATTCCTCGTGAGCTTTATAGAGATTTCACGATCAAAATGTCTCCATTCTGCAACAATGCCACCATTGACGCAAGAAGAGAGGTTCCATAAGGCGATACAATTTCACCAGAATTATTCACTGCCACACTCCAAAACGTCATGCGAACATTAGAATAGGACGATATAGGAGTGAAAATTGACAATCGACAATTAAATCATCTCTGCTTTGCTGACGATATCGTCCTCATAACACCAAGAAGTAGCCAAGCAGAACGAATGTTGACCGATTTCGACAACGCCTGTGGAATAATTGGTCTTCAACTGAATCTAATGAATGCGATAATCATAAGGAACGCATGGCTTTTGAATGTCCCATTCAAGCTCAACGGAACGAAAATCTCCGAATGCTCCAGTTTCGCCTATCTAGGTTGTGAAAGAAACATGCTGAATGACCTAGCTCCAGAGTTGAGCAGGAGGAAACGAGCGGTTTGGGGAACGTTTAAGAGCATGGAAGATGTAGTGAAGAGGACAAAGAACATCCGACTCCGTGCTCACCTTTTCGACTCGACAATTGTCCCTGCCCTAACGTATGCAGCAGAAACCTGGTCGCTACGTAAGCAGTATGAAAGATCACTTGGTATTATTGAACGCGCAGTCGAAAGGTCGATGCTAGGAGCATCCCGTATCTCGCAAATGAGAGAAAGGATCCAAGCTTCAGACCTACGTCAGACGATCGAAGATCAAAGATGCCGTTCTACGCCCCAGAACATAGAAAATAGGGTGGGCCGGACCTTGATGCGCTTCAACGACAGCGGATTGGCCAGAGCCGTTACCGACTGGATTCCTCGAGGCACCAAACGCTCTACAGAAAGGCCACTGGCTCGGTGGTCCGACTTCTTCACGAAAGGCATAGAAGAAAAAATTGATGCTCAGGAAATCTTAGAATGAGGACGACCCACTGGGCTGCTCGTGCACGCGATAGGAACGATAGGGAAAAATGAAGTGTTGCTGGTACGCGCTCGGGTCACTCGACGATCATTGGGGACAACAACTGAACAAGTGATACAGGTCATAATTCTTATTGGAATGTCAATCAACAAAGGTCGTACGTGTTTTCGTGTGCCAGGATTACCTAAAGAGCGCATGTGGCGCAGTGGTTGTAAGTGCTCCGCGTCGCACGCAAAGCCAATGGTTCGATTTCTCGCTCATGGCTCACCAAGCAATGCATCCCTTCGGGGTCGGTGAATTGGTACCGGACTAGTCGAAGACTTGGCTGAGAGGTTAAGCAGCGCTGCTTCGTTACAGCACGAGGCCACCGCGAGTCATTGTAAGGGTCAGATATGCATTCAATCACCTCAAAAGAAGTCAGAAAGTGAAGATGTATGCATGACGTGTCTCTGGCATTGACCATCGCCGCGAACTTTGTGCTTTATCCTTTACGATTACCGTATTGTCAAAATCCTCACTCATAACTTCAGAAACTGGTGTTTTTCGACGTCATTAGAGTCTTTTAGAAGTTTATAACTTTATAGAGCTATGGAGAAAGTTATGCCGCATCATTACAGTTGCAGATATATTTTTTACAGTATTCTTGCAGCATTAAGTTTGGTCGATTTCCAACTTTCAAAAAGTTAAAGACAGAATTCTAATCTATGCTATAAAATTTCCTGGCTATTGCGCGCCGTTTTGTGAATGTTAGATATGCAGTTAGAGAAATTAATTTCATTAATTCGCAATGGCACGTTTCTCCTAAGAGAATTTTTTGTGAGTAATGAGTTTTCCTCCAATTGAAGGCGTGCACATTTCCTTTCAGCCTTTTTTTACGCGTAAATTTTTAGATCGGCTATCAGCGAAGATTCACGAGTCTTTGTGTAATACCCTACATTACAAAATTTTACACGTTCCTCTGACTATTCAGCACATGAAAGACATTCCTGCTTTATGGTTTTTTTTTTGCTACAGCATAAAAAATCACGTAAGTTGATCATTCAGTCTGAAATGTCTTCTGATTTTATAACGTCTTAGGTGACGGTGGCAACTGCCGTAGCGAAGTGAGTTCCAAACGAACCCGATGTTATTATTTGAAGTGCCCTGTTCACTACTCTTTGCCACATCTCCCTGTTCCAAGTAGCCATGATGATGTTTGAGGTCTAAACAAATCACTTTTCTTCTAAAAGGGAGTTGTACAGAGAAAGTACAGTTCAAACCGTAAGAGTTCCTGAAATTGACAAGTGCTGAGGGTCAATGGGCATGAAATTCATGCCATTGGCTGGCATGCACATCTGCGCTGGTGCTCCCGCTGGTGCTGGTGGACATGTTGTCGTGACTGTGTTGCCAACGATCACGCAAGTCCTCATCATCATTTCTTGCTGAACTACGAAAAACTCTTTCTAAATATCAATATTCGCTTAGGAGTCATTCAAAAAGAACATTACAGCCTCTTCGGTGATTTACACTTTTTTTCAGTTTCTTTTTCAAAAAGTGGTATTTCTTGTGTAAAACTCTACCAAATATCCAAATTTTCTCAGAGATAATAATTCAACAGTCCATTAACTTGTTTGCTTGCAAAAATTTCTTTTTTAGGCTGAAATTAGAGCACTCCTTAGAACCCAAATCGAAATTTTCTTCCAGATGCGCACGTAATTTTTTGTTCTGGGCTGTAAAACTTCTCTTGAAGTAATCAGTCGGAATTTATTTGTTTGACTGCTTCTTGCGTTGGTATGATCTTATAATATGCCCAGTAATGTAGAGTGCTGTGCAAAAACATTTGCGTGAGCCGGGATTCGAGCCTAGATCTCACTCTTACCGGGAGCGCGTGCTGAACCGTTGCACCACCAACGCAACGCGCTCCCGGAAAGAGTGGAATCTGGGTTTGAATCGCGGCTGACGCAATATTTTTGCACAGCAATCTACCTTACTGGGTATTTTCTTGAAGTCATAGCATGGTGTGGACAGTCGAGTCTAATCAACTCGGCTGTGAATAAAACGCAGGCAGCGGGACCAACTAACTAATCGAATAGAAGTTCTTGTAGTAATGTCGTGTTAGCCCAGTAAGTCAAAAATTTTTCTCGCGGCATCTAGGAAAACTCATTCGTAACCGTCTTAAAACGTTCATGCTGTCTCGGCTTTGTATCAACATAAGATCATCCAAGATGCTACTAAACACACGGTTATTTTTTCGAAATTCTTAAGCGAATTTTGCGTGGAACTGCATGAAACTACCTGAATAGATGTTGCAAACTGAAAACTTACATTGTGCTGCTGGGCTAATCATAACTTTGTGACATTGTAATGGTGTGTAGAAAACGTTGATACCGAGCTGACCCAAAATGATTGTGATTATAGCATCGGGAAGACCTGCTGCACGTCCCTGTTGTTCAACAACGTCGGTCACCTATAGAGCAAAGTTTTCATCGAGCAAAAGAATATTTCTGAAAGTGTTCTTGTATAATTCATTTAGAGCCATTCAAATAATTTTAAGAATAATATGATTAGTAGTTTTCCAATCCATTGCTTACCATCTAGGACACGCTCGCACAAGGCGGGCAGACCGTAGTACCAAGTGGTTAGTAACGCAATCATGGAAGAAAGCAATGTTTCACTGATCCCTCCCATGGCGCTTAACAGCAGGAATAGTGATGTTTTTCTTTGTGCCGATTATTATTGAAAGTTCTTCTATAGATGTAATTAGACTATAGCAAAAAAAAGCGCCTAGTTTCTTTTTACATGTCCTTATTTTCTGATACGAAACGTAGATTCAGGGAGTAATAACGAATATCCAACTTTTCTTCATTTCTTTCGACGATGCTGTAAGAGTGAATTCGAAAATAAATTTCCACTGTGTACAACTAGCCGCATTCTTGAGATGGTTCCATGTGAACAACGTCACCGATGTGTTGAGTGCCGCAAAGAGCTGTCGGTTGCTTAACCCCTAAGGAACGGCAATAGAAATCGATGAGTTCAGCGTGAATTGAGAGCGGTGGGCGATTTTCGTTGTGTTCTTAAATTTTTTCTCTGTCTTGTTGAAATTTTGGAGTTCCTTGTGATACACTGAAGCAATAAAATTTTCTCAACACGCTAATGCGCTTTTGAAGCTTGTATAACTCTTATATATGAAGAAAGCCCTAGTTTTGCTAAGCAATCGTGCTGTTTTTGACATTCATTCAAATGTCATAACTTATACAAGAGATATTACAATATAACTTAGAGTCTCGAGTAATGTTTATAATATACAGTACCCAAAAGTCATCACAAGTATTTTAGCTTTAGAAAAATGGAATAGTTAGTCAATACTGACCACGTGTACTGAGTGCGATACTAGTTCTAAGATAACACTCCATAAATTTAGATTATTAGTGTACTTTGAAAGTTGAAATCTATGTAGAATCAGAGGAAAGCTTTTTTTTTGAGAATTTTGGTTGTTATATTTCTATTCATACTAGCTGTAGAAGTATCCGCTGTTGAAACCTTTGCCACTGCCCAGGCGGCTTATTTTTCGTGTTCTCCGAATTTTGTTAGTTGGTTGCCCTCAAGGCGATTTCTTTTTTCTCCCTCAAGTTTTAAGAACTCCAAATAAAAGATAATGTGGTCGCGTGCACATGCTTGTAGCTGTCCATCAGTAAACCACAGAGCTGGTCGCCCTCTGCTTTCCCAGAGTATCCTTCTCCACGTTCATCGCTTGTATACATACACTAGACTGTGTATTACGAATAATGGTTCGTATATACGAAGAGGAGTCGAATATTTTCGCATACGGAAAAACTTTGTGCAGTAAGCTAGAGACGTACTTTGAAATTAAAACTAGTCAGTACTGCATAAATTCCTGTTTGCGTGATCACACTTAACATTTACTTCCTCGTAAGTGTGCCCTTGGATGGTCCGTTGAGGAATTGCTAATTATTTTGACCTTCCAGACCTTGATGGAAGGCAGACCTTTGAAATGGCTTTCTTTCACTAAATATCAAAAAATCCTCTGTACAAGTGTCTTCTGAGATTTGTGAATTGCTACTTGTTTTTGAATTGAACCCTTATGATGTCGTCGAAAGGACTGGCAAAACTGTGTTGGGAACATGTTGTTGACTCTATTGCGGAGCTTTTGTGTCGAAAAGTCGGGACTTCAGAACATTAGAGGTTCTTTCTGTTTTGGATACACTTGTAGAGGTTTGTTCAGTTATGGTCCCTCTTTTCATTGCAATAATTTTTTCTTGAAACCAAAATTTCACTATATAATTTTCAACAAAACCAGCCGTAAAGTTCAAAAATCGAGCCGATTACATCGGAGATAAGAGGTTTTCTTCTTTTGTTTAGTGGAGCACACTATAAATGACTTTTTCTACAAAACAAGCTCATTATCAACATGAGTACTTTTCAAACTACGAGTTACATCGAAAATATTGATAAAATGAGAAAAAGATGGAAATGAACTCATTTATGTAATGTGGTTTCTCACAGGAACATAGGGAGTTTTTTGGCAAATAGTTTTTTATTCTATCAAAATTACCTCTGTAAAACTTTCTTCCGTGAAATCCCATCATTTTTGTGGCGATAGAACACTTCTTACGTAAAAACTATACTTACAAGTACCGATAAACCAGCCATGGCATCCAAACGGCGGGGTAAGATTTTAGGTGTGAAATGTAGACTGTTTTTCATTCATACAACGTTCTATGGTAACGTTTTAGAGAAACCAATTAAATTGTCAAAATCCTCGAGATCTGGGCTATCTATTGACTTGTTAAACCTTAGTGATGAGCTGTATCGAAGCCCCAGTCGAGCAAATGGATTAGATTGATTGTGAAACATAAATTTATTTTAGTTTCTACAGCGTAATAAAAAAAGCTTTTTCAAAAACTGAACTCTTTGTTGAAATCGCAAAAATCTAAGCTTTTTAAAAACTATCAACTGTCTAAAAGATAGGTTCTGTCCAGCGTGAAAGAGCTTAAGCAATCGCGTACCTCAGCTGGTACACGTCGTCCTTTAGGGTTAAGGCTCTTGAGGTGCTTGCCATAATTTTAAAAAACACTTGGCGCAATCAGCATAGAACGGATTTTTGATCAGAGTTTTATGATTCTGCGCATCAAGCCTGTCGCTCTAGTCATAGTACGTTGTTGCTGTTCATAATCAGGCAATAGATATTTTAGAGGTATCGTTGTATCGTTGTTGTTGGTTGTTGTCGTACTGTATTGCGTTACAAATCTATTAGTGTATTATATAAACTGTGCTTGTAAAACATTTGTAACTTTGCATTTTTTTTACCAACTGTGTCGCACTAGATCGGTGATCACTCCTATAAAACTAAGTAAGGTTCTGGCGAAGGCGTACTACCGATACGTTAACCATGAAGTTTTGAGAAAAAAGAAAGAAAGTATCAGCCTCATGCAAGTTTCAAATAGGAAAAGGGCAGTTCGTGAATGTTGCATGCATATATATTATATATGTAAATATGTTATATGTATTGTTAAAAGTTGAATCACCTGTATCATCTGACGTCCCGTTGATCGTCAAGTGACTCCAGCGGGTACTAGCAACTCTTCCATTTCTCCCTATCGCGTGCAAGAGTAGCCCAGTGGGTCGTCCTCGCTCTAGGGATTCGCTGATCATCATATCTTTCTTCTATCGCTTTTGTGAAGAAATCGGGCCAACGGGTCAGTGGTCGTCCTTTAGAGCGCTTGACGTCCCGAGGAATCCAGTCGGTAACGGCTCTCGTCCATCGGTTGTCGTTGAAGCGCATCACGTGTCCGGCCCACCTTATTTTCGATATCCTGGCGTGTAGAACGGCGTCTCTGATTTTCGATCGTTGACGTAGGTCGGAACTTCGGATCCTTTCTCTCATTTGCGACATACGGGATACTTCTAGCATCGACCTTTCGACTGCTCGTTCGATAACGGCAAGTGATCTTTCATCCTGCTTACGTAGCGACTAGTTTCTGCTGCATACGTCAGGGCAGGGATAATTGTCGAGTCGAAAAGGTGGGCACGGAGTCGGGATCTTCTTTGTCCTCTTCACTACATCTTCGATGCTCTTAAACGTTCCCCAAGCCGCTCGTTTCCTCCTGCATAACTCTGGAGCTAGGTCGTTCATCATGTTGATTTTCACGACCTAGATAGACGTAACTGGAGCATTCGGAGATTGTCGTTCCGTTGAGCGTGAATGGGGCATTCGAAACCCATCCGTTCCTCATGAACGTTGTTTTCGTTAGATTTAGTTGAAGACCAATCTTTCCACAGGCATTATCGAAATCGGTCAACATTCGTTCCGCTTGGCTGATGTTTGGTGTTATGAGAACGATATCGTCAGCAAAGCGAAGATGGTTTAATTGTCGACCGTCAATTTTCACTCCCATTTCGTCCCATTCTAATATTCGCATGACGTTTTGTAGGGTGGCAGTGAATAGTTTTGGCGAAATTGTATCGCCTTGTCGAACCCCTCTTCTTACGTCAATGGTGATATTGTTGTAGAATGGAGATATTCTGGTCGTGAAATCTTTATAAAGCTCACGAAGGATCATTATGTACCGAGTAGGGACGCCCTGGTTATCCAGAGCCTCTGTGACCGCTTCTGTTTCCAATGAATCAAAGGCTTTCTTCAGATCGATTAAAGTGAGACTGAGTGGTTGTTTGTACTCTCGTGAAACTTCAATGAGTCTTGTAATCGTGTGGATGTGGTCCATGGTACTGAATCCTTTTCGGAACCCTGCTTGTTCGCATGGCTGTCCTTCGTCCAGTGTTCTGTCAATCCTGTTCATGATGACTCGAGTAAAGAGTTTATAGACAACGGACAGCAAGCAGATTGGGCGATAATTGCCTATGTCGTGAAGGTTTCCCTTTTTGAACAACAATACGGTCTTGCTGGTTTTCCATTGAATAGGGACGTTGCATTCTGACAGGTAGCGAGTGAAGAGCCGAGCCAGGGTGTTGATGAGAACTGGCGGCAGATTCTTCTGATGTTCTGGTCTAATCCTGTCTGGACCGGGTGTTGTTCTGTTCTTCACCGACGGTATAGCATGTCGGATTTCGGAAGGGAGGACCGGTGGGACGACATATTCGCCCTCTTTCAATTTATATGACTGTAAGAGGACATGGCTAGCGAAGAGATCCGAGTAGTGTTGGTGGATGATTTTTTCCATAGCCCTTCTCGAAGCTCTAAGTGCCCCGTCAGGGTATCGGAGTGCAATCATCTTGGTCTTATAGTTGGCGAAGCCTCGCTGGGCTTTGCGAATGCTCTTCCCAGCTTCTGCAGCTTCTGCCATGACTGCTGCTCCTCTTTAAGGTCTTCTTTCATTGCTTCTCTGCAGCGTTTCGCAAGTTCGGACGTTAAGATTCGGTTGCCTGTAGCTCGTGCGAATCCACGTTGACGTATCAGCTCGAGTTTCTGCAGAGACAAGCGTCTCTTCGTGACCTTACGACTCTCGGCTTTTATAGCGCTAATGTGAAGATATTCAACGAGTCGATCGTAATCTTCGTCGATGTTGTCGACAACGGTATCTTCCCAAGAGCCGACTAATGATTTGAATACATCCCAGTTTATGGTATTTCTGGGACTTCGTTGTTTCAATTTAGCGGCTTTCTCTCCTCTCCTCGAAAATCGGAACGCTGCTCGAAGGAGGCGATGGTCTGATCCCGTGTAGAACATAATAACAACAGCGAAGTCGGTCAGGCAAAATCTTCGATTTGCTATGATGTGATCTATTTCGTTATGGTACTCTCCATTGGGAGACTCCCACGTCCATCGCTGAGAAAGAGGCTTTTGGAATTGCGAGTTACCATGGTAGGTTGGGGTCGTCATGATAAACTCAGATAACCTCTCACCCTGTTCATTGCATTCTACTCCGTGGATCCGTATGTGACGTTCTTCAGTCGTTCTTCTAGGTCCAGTTTTTGCGTTAAAATCTCCGAAAATGACCTTGGAGAATGTATGATCTTCTCTGAAGAATTTTTCGAGGTCCATATAGAACGCCTCGACTTCGTCTTCGTCATAGCTTGATGTTGGTGCGTAAGCAACGAAGATGGTCAAAGTCGGCATAGAATCACATCGTTTCAACCGTAGTCGTCCGATATGGGTTGTTAGTTGTTCGAACGAATCAATGTTCACGGTCAAATTCGATTTGACGAGGATGCCAACGCCGCCGACACCTCTGCGATAGCAGGTACCAAGGAACAGTTCTTCCCCGGTGTCATAAACAGCGTGAAAAGGATGGCGCCTTCTCGTCTCGGCCAGGCCAATGACGTTGTTTGTTGAATGTTTTAAATGAATGAAGTTGAATGTTTTGAGTAAATGATGATAGATGCATTATTTATTCGCTGGTGTCACGGTGATACGATGATGCGCGTGATTTAGTGCATAATGGACGGAAAACAAGTAAAGCACAAAGAAATAACACCAAGAACTTTGCTTCTAAACGTCCTAAGAGGAGGTGAAATCGCAGACCTCCTCCCGATAGCTTGCATCACTAAGCACTTGGCGCTACGAACTGCTCGCCACGCGCTTTGACGTGGCTAGCGGAGTACGCAGTGGGTTAGGAAATAGTTCTGCCCATGTTTTGCATTCAAAAACACTCATTTTCTAGAACTGCGAACTCACTCCTTGTATTACAAGGCGCTTTACAAGTGCTTCTGCTGAAGCGAAACTTGGTGAAATACCAGGAGCTTGTGCCTGCGTCGCTGCTGCAGTAGAGAACGCCATTGCCACTGGCAAATTGAAACCGGTAACATTGAACCTCCATGTCCTCATTGCAGCTGAATTTTGCGGATTTAACTGAGTAATCAGAACACGTCACATGTATCACTAATTCAAAACAAAATTTGGGAGCAACACACATCGTTATAATCCATATTAGTTCAAAAGAAAAAAATGGTCGTTGAACTATAAGTCAAGCCTGAGCGTATCGCAAGCTGCTAGTAGGTGTTTGTATTATTCAACACATAAATTAGTGTATAGATCATTTGGCTTAAACGCTGATAATTTACCTCTCAATTTTTTGTGGAGAGGTCGTCCTTCAGATTTCTGCAGCTTAAGTTGTAATAAAGTGGTAGATCTTAATCTCAGCCAAGACTTGTATATGTTTGGAGCAGTATAGTTTATATTACAGGTACATGCAATACCTGGCACTCCCGGTAGTGTTCCACATCCTAACACTTCAGTGATAATTAGCAGGAAAATTAGAAGCAAATGCGATGAAACATTTGTTATGTTCTGCGGACTAGTCATTCGTAATAAAACTTTCCTAAAAATTTAGAAGATAACATTGGAAAACACTTAAAGACACAACGATTCAGCTGTTTTGAATCATGTGAAGATTAGTTTATGAGATACAATGCCTGTCAAGCTTTAAATGCTAGCAAGATACATGTGAGTGGGCTCCCGAGGAAGAACACACCAAATATAACAATTTTAATGACGCAACAAAACATTTTTATCGTGCTGTTGCGACATACGATACCGATTTTCCCACTTGTAAGAAAATGTGATGTGCACCAAATGCCGTCGTCACACTGTGAACTTTTAGACATAAAAACAAGGAAAGCTATAAACTACGTTATCATTGAAAAAGAGAAGTAGTGTTTTCGTTAAGAATCTTAGCAAGAAAATTGGACACTAATTTAGCTTCTCCATTTTTTGTTGATGAAAGCTGCGTAATGACTAAAGTAAACAAGTGTAGAATTAACTGGAAGATCAAGATACAGCATTGAAGATTCTCTAAAGATAACTAGCAATAATCATGGCGCTATGATTGGCTTGACAACTTATTTTGTGCATTTAAGTGCGCTGAGAGTCCACTTGCATGAAGAGGATGAGGAGACATACATTGAGATGGCGCTTGAAATGACATTAATACTTCTTCCTTTATCGTCTTTTCGAGCGTCCCAAGTGTCTAGCAAAGCATATGTTTAAATGTGTCGTCTAAGTCTCTTCACTTCTATTTACATGCAGAGAAAACAAAAGTTGTTATTGAGCAATTTGTACAAGGAAGCGATAATATTCTGTGAATCAAAAAAAGGTATAAGACACGGACAGTGTACTTGCTGTGATGCTGTTCAATATGAGACAGGGCTTGCCTGATGATGTTCCAGCTCCTGACATCCGTCCAAAATTGGTACCAGACCCCTTATGAGAATGCCCAAATTTTTGATTGGTATGAAATGCCTTGATACAACTTTCTTTGAGGTTCATAGAGAATTGAATCGATCAAAATTCGAAAACGTTCCGAGAAACAGTACATTATGTGGCCATGTATTCAGAAAACTGAACAAAAAATTGTACATGCAATAAAGCTTTTCTCTATTCAATGCCTGAATGCTTTTATTTTTATTACAATTCTGGTTTTTTCTTCTAGGAAACTATTTCTTCTACTATACGAATTGTTCTGCTACAATTCTAATGAGATATACTGACGAATTTCTGTTAATAACACCATTTTAAATCATTTTAGTTCGCATTTACATTAGATAAGTGGTATAGTGAATGACCGTTGCTGTTAGTGGTTTAAACCTTATCTATAACTGCAAATGATGAGCACTTTCATCCGCAAAAGGCGACCGCATCTCCAAATTTTATTGTCTATCAGGCGATTATTTACTTCAAGTCTCAAAACATCTCAAAAAGGTGACTCCTATAAATGAGTTCCAGAAAGTTCTCCAATATACTTCGCCGTCACTGTGTACTTAATTTATGTAATGATCAAATTATTAAAATTTCTAATCAAATCCAATGTAGCAAAAATCTAATTACACGGACTTTTTACAAATCATCTGCTTACGCGCGACAAAGAAAAACATAATTGGCACATTCGATTCATCAGTCCCTTAATGCGATCTTTACGTGGCGAGAGATGAATATGTAGCTTCGTGTAACATTAGTTTAATTGCAAGTCGACAAGGATTCGCTACAACATTCTCCTTGCAGTTCTCAAGCGCCGCCATAAACGGCAAGTGAACGTCTGTGAAGAAAATTCTCCTGCTCGCAAATTATCACTTCAGCGGCCTTGCGGATATATCATCTTTTGTTTCTTTTGCTTGTACACTGAGGAGGTCAAATAACGGCAGGCTTTGCTCTTTCTTAGTTAGTATTAGCTACTACATTGAAATCTTGTTTTAGTCTAATCAGTCAAGCGATGTCAACTGATAGATAATTTATTTTAGTCAGTCGCAAAGCATGTAGTGAACAAACGCTTAGCGCCAAAATGAGCAATCGGTAAGAAAAATGAATTCATGTCTACATCCAGTTACTTATTTGATAAGCACGGTTTGCTAAATTATAAACATTATGGGATAAATGTTACTTCACAATGGACTTCATGACTGAACAACATTCCTTTTTATTTAACCGCTATTAGCGGTGACATGATGTCATAAATCTACCCACTGATGTAGAGTGTTACAAAACTTCTGCGCCAGTTGGGATTTGAACTTACATTTCATCCTATCCGGAGAGCGTGCTTGAACGGCTGTACTACCGGCGACTGTTTTGGTACCAGTCTTTTTTCACTGCAACAGATCTATCTTTCAGCAACCGAGAGGATTTTATAATTATTACGAATACAATTTGATCAATGTAGAGAACAATAGAAAACGGTCATATCTTATCTTCATTTCGAACAGCTTTCGAATAAATGTCCACTGTCATGCAGTGTTTATTACATCATACTTAGCATAGAGCGATGTGGTATACGTATTTTAGAGATCGTTTGTGTGAAATGTATAGAATGAACAGATCGATAGTCATTCGAAGAAAAAGAAACTGGAAGTTCATAGAGTGCTGGACGAAGAATTGGACAGTTTGTAAAATTTTGCATATGTACTGTATAAATATTCCAAGATAAGGATAGGTAACGGAGACCTTTAAGGAGTAGATCACGAAAACATTAGATTAATGGAGTAGGTCGTTTCATTAAGCCTCCATAAAAGCCACATCACTTTTCGTTTAGCTGTATTCAGGATGCTCGACCAACGACAACGCCGTTTCGCTTCCTAAACGGTGCAGGACGAAATCAGTGGTCTGGCAAAATGAGGCTCAGTTCAATTAACTGCTTTGTGAGTTCAAATTGTTGAGCTGATATAACGTAATATGTCTTTGAACTCATCAGTAGATTCAAAAAAAAAATTGAAATTAGATAATAAGTGATAGTATGTAATATGAAATAAAATAAGTCCAAACAAGATCAATGCACAAAATAAATAGAATATGATATAAAATGGCCATGAAAATAATGTAAAGTGTAAAATAGAATTAAACGAATAAATAGACTTAAACATTTCAAAGGAGAGCAAAAAACGATGTAAGAAATTTATCTCAATGAGGAGCTTGTGCGTTCCAGCCATACGTAAAGCCAAAAACTTCTGCACACAGTCAACCTTTTCAAGGATAAGGTAAAAGGTGACATCATAGGATACTTTCTCAGACTTGAAAGGTACCGGAACAAGGCAACTGCGATGTGTAGGTTTAGTTGAGACTAATTATTTTTTGACGGCTCTGATTTTAAGACTTGATTATGACATTATCAACAAATCATCACTCTCAGTTTTTTTTTTTACTAGAAAGATAAGAAGTGATTTAAGGCAGTAAGAAAATCACCGGCACTTCCATTTTATTTGATTCATGTCACAGTTTTTTTGAATGAGTCTCACCAGTACTTCTGACATTCGCTTCCCCTCTTCGTTGTTTAGAGGGATCTTACCTTTTTCACACAAACATCCTAGAACAATGGTCGTGCACGTCTCCATACAATCCCGAGGATACTCGAAATCCCTAGTATTCACTGCATTTTTTCCAGTGTTATTATGAGAACGCGTCCTTGAATAGGATGGAACGCGGGCTAAGTTCCCTCCTGAGGCCGTGTTTTTGCTTGCCACTCAATTCTCTTAGGATTATACAGGCCGTTAGTGGTAACCATATGAATAGCTGCCCGGTGTTTTCTCTTTGTTCACAATCTTTTTTCTTATTATATGGGATTGCCTTTTTCTGAAAGCAACAATCAAGTCTATTCGTGATCCAACTAGTGCCTTGTGTTACTCTGTAGTTTTCATATTTTGATCCTAGCATAAAAATCGATCGATGACCCTTCGCCAGTAGGAGCTCTGAGCCAGGCCTGTTTCCAAGTGACCTGTGGCCAATGAGACGAGAAATTTACCTGCGTCTTGAGATAGCACGTTGTGCAATATTGAGTAACAATTCCAGTGAACCAGTTGGAGCAAATGTAGAATTTGCTTCGTATATAGAGCAGCCTGAACACTTGCACCCTAAAAATCATATGGAAGCCGATTACAATAGGCTAAAGAGCTGCCTGAAAGTAGAACATGGATTTGGTTAGTAAAAACAGATTTTACTATTTAATTCTTTGTTTACTGCTTTAGCAGAGTTATCGTCTTTCAATATTACATGTAAGAATGTTGGTTGATTTCGAAAAACATCTGAACTCGGGCGGAAGTGGAATCCGAGTTTTTTTTCATTTCGTAAACGGGTGCTATTACAACACCACCTAGGCCAGTGTTTTCACGTGCGCTGAATATTCCTATGTGTTGAAAGAAATTACTAAAAAGCAGTTACTAAAACAAGGACTTTTTAAAGAATACGCAGAATACAAAGACAAGAATGATGTTCAAAAGCTATCAGTTTATTGAGCTTAATGGTAAGATGTGCTTACCAGATTAAACTCTCTAGAGCTTGGTTGTTAACGCTTTGATTCTCGCCACGACCAACCCTTCACATTAAAAACAACCATCCTCCCTAACGGAGATTTCGATAACTATACTAGACAAAAAAATTAATTGTAAAGGAGGACTAATTCCATTTTCATCACCCCCAAACCCTGATTTCGGTAACTACTGGATTTGATAAGGAATATCTGCAGGCAAGACTATTTGGATAGTCACTCAACGAACTACGTATTGCGGTGTACTGCGACCACCACATCGACAAAACGACAAAACTGTACTGTCAGCCATCTTTTGATGTGCGTTCTTCTTACACCTCACCCCCAAAATTGTTTTTCGGCATCTGGTGATATTATCTACTAGAATCGTCATTCAACGAAATCACACGTAATTACGGTAAGTTACGGTCACCGTATCGACGACAATCATGTTGGTGACCCCTTTGGTCTAGGTGCGCTTGTTCTCAGACGTGATTCTCGAAGCTCCACTTCCGTCAACTGATCAATTTTCAATTGAATCGTCCTTTAATAAGGCTGAAGGTGATTTCGTTAAGCTACGATTACCGTTTAGACGAAAAATCATGCTAGCGGTCTTCCTCCCATCTAAATATTTTCTTTTTTCTCGCAGCTAGTCCCTGAAGGTGGTTTCCCCACAACTGGTGATGACTATGACGTTTTGCGTAATTTTCGGCAACACAACGACGACAACATGTCTTGGAAGGGTAGCGCCAGGAGTACCAGGAGGAGCAGCGAATATGTGTAGGCGAAACATGCCATGGATTTCACGCCAATACCCTCTCAGCACTTGTCAATTTCAGGAACTCTTACGGTTTGAACTGTTTTACTGCGCATTATCGCTTCAAAGCGAAAGTAATGTGTTAAGACCTCAAACTTCATCATGGCTAATTGGAGCAGGGAGATGTGGCAAAGTGTAGTGAACAGAGTGCTTCTGAATGATTACATTGGGTCCGTTTGAACGCAGTTCGCCACGGCTGTTGGCACCGTCACCTAACAAGTGAAGTTAATGGAGAGTGTATAAGAATAATTTATTCAACCTATGTATTTCTTATACTGTAATCTTACAAAGCCAATAAACAAGCATGTCATTGAAATATTGATTGAAAAGAGGGATATTGATTAGCTGAAAGCCCTCTGAGTCTCTTCAAATGCATCGTAAACGTTTGCAAATGCTGAGCTTATGTCGGAAAATTTGGAGATTCGATTTCGCGCGATTTTTCATGGTTCAAAATCAGCACGTACTGAAAGAATACTGTATAAAAATTGTATACTACAATGACATGCAGCACAAAGCTTCGCCCGTTACTTCAGAAATTGCAACTCACAAAATACCCCAAAGATGGAGAAGTTATCACCAGTTGTCTGAAAACCAGCTTCAAGAGTTAGGTGTGTGAAAAGCAATCACACCTAGATGAAGGGTTAGTCTGCAACACGATTTTCGCCGATATGTGTCGTAGCCTACCGTAATCACGTACGACTTTCGCTGATTGACGATTCTATTAGAAATACCACCAGATGGAGAGAAATACAGTTTTGAGCGCCAGGTGCGAGGACAACAAACACAGATCAAGAGATGGTCAATAACACAGTTTCAGTCGAAACGGTAGTCGCATGACACTGCAACTACGTACTACCTTCGTCGACTGACGATTCAAATAGTCCTGCCTACTGACACTTCTTATCGGATGCGGTTAGTGATCAAAATCTCTCTTATGAGCGATGATTATGGGTTAGCAGACAGGGAAGGATAGAGTGATTTTGACAAATACGGTAATTGTGGGAAGCCGAAATTACGTACGACGTTTCTGTGTTTGACGACCCGCATATCACTTTTACGGACAATTTCGTTTGAATTATAATTAGTTAATGGGATCCTTGTTAGGAAAGCTAGTTTTGGTTCGTGTGAAGGGTTTTACATTCGTCTCAGTTACTGTTGTTGGCAAATCCCAAGTGAAGTCGCTTAAATACGGCGAGTACTGCATATAATCCTTCCCTGATACTTTCTACGCTACAGCTTTCTTAGTGAACGCGGTATAATGTGGTGTGTGAACGAGAATTCTTATGATCCCTTAACTGGGATTTTATATGAACTCAGTTTTTTCTGTTCTTCTGTCTTATTTATTTTGCTTCGTCTTTCTAATGCTTTTTTCACTGTACGGATGCCAGTACTTCTAGCATTCAGTTCGCTTCGTCGTCTTCTTCTTGAACGTTACATAAAACTGACTGAGCGAGTCTCCTGCAATCTCGAGGATATCCAGGCTGCGGCATTTCATAATGGTTCTTTCTTGCCTGACGGGAGTGTTGTTGGCGGGGCTTGCCCGAGCGCGCCGCGGCGAGCATCACAACCACTCGGCCACGGCGCCCCTCTTTATCCCTTACCTGAGATTTTTTTATTTCAGAAAGTGTAGTATGTAGTCCTCCAGCTAGTTAATTCTCCAAGTCAATTCTTTCAGTCGCAGTCGTCCTCCACAGAGCTCTTCGACAACTTCTCTTGTCGTTTCGACTACTGCTTGAGGCGGATTCGTTTTCTTCATGAATGTTGTAGAATGCTGGTCAGATAGTTCTCCTTGCTGTTTTAGAGGTTTTGTAGGTCTCTCGTTTATTGCTTGCACGAAAAGTGGTGAGGAGGAGGCACAACCAGCACCTTGATTCCTGATAGCCTTCTTCACTAACCACTTGTCCATCGCCTCCCGATTTATCTATTCCGTAAAATGATTCCGTTTTTCTTCTATGGGTGGACACAAATTGTTCACAAACATTTGTCCAGCACAAAATATTTTGGCGTCAATTTTATTGTCTTGTATTTGTTTGTTTAGTATTGTTTTATATCATATTTTACCATATTTAACCTTTTCGGGACCGTCAACCCACCTCCTCTGCATCTCTAACCCAGCGTCGGGCCGCATTGAATATATTGTTGTATTATTTCAATTGTTACTACTTACTTTCGCATGTATGTTATATCTAAATATATTATGTTGTTATAAATAGAAAATAGCAACGATAATACAATTAAGATAGCGCTACCATCGACCGCTTTTTTATAGACCGCTCAAAACGAATAATCTTGTAAGGATATGACATGTTTTGAGCCGTTTAGGTCTAGTGCTATATAATCCTCTATAAAGGATAAGGGAAAGTCACTAGGGGAATAGCAGAGATTTGAGATATCGAGCAACTTTGGAAGCTATCGGAAGAGCTTTAATCAGCGAGAAATGTTTGAGTGTGCAGGACAGCTTCATTTTACTGTTAGAACGCATTAAGGAAATCATTCTGAGAATAAAGCATACCTTTGAAGTCAACGAGATTTGAGTAATTATGTGATTTTTGGAATTCTTAAATGATATGACTTGTTTTGAGCCGACAGGTCTAGTGCTTTATAGGCGCCTGTTCGTCTATTCGTCGGCGTAGATTCTCTTTAGAGGATTATTCAGCCTCAGGGGATCGCCTGAACCGAGGGAGGGTGCTACTAATGAGTCCACAATAGGACGATAGTAGCCTATATAGCACTAGACCTAACGGCTCAAAACATGTCTATCCTTATCACATTTAAGACAAATATATACATTCTTTCATTCGAGTGTTTTCTTAGACCACGCTCAATTTCAATATGCCTGATAATCATTATTTGAGCCACGCATGTCAGTGGTCTGTCAATGAGGGCTGACTTATAGAGCCCGGTACACGTGTTTCGATCTTGCGATCTCGTCAGTCGGACAGTTACCCTTTCTCGTCTTTTGCTAATCTCTGTGGGTGCTCCAGTAACTGCCCGACTGACGAGATCGCAAGATCGAAACACGTGTATCGGGCTCTATAAGTCAGCCCTCATTGACAGACCACTGACATGCGTGGCTCAAATAATGATTATCAGACAAAATAATATATTGTATGCTTTAGTGTACTGTGGCTGGAGATGCAGAGAAGGTAGGCCCTCGATACCGAAATATTTAATATTTATTTCTTGGAATTATGTGCGCATACATATGTGTATCAAAGATTAATTTGTGAAGATTTGTGATCTACAAGAATTCTTTCTTACTTTGCCGTTTCCGAGCAGTCATATTGTGTTAAACTAATGTATTCGAGAATGTTCGTTGATATGCAAAACTCAAATCTTCGCGCGAAAGTCAAACCAGTGTTCCATCTTTTGTAGGGGCTAGTGCTGTTCCATCTTTTGTAGGGGCTAGTGCTAACCACTGCATATCGAGGCTTTGTTCGTATATAATCTTTCTGCGATACAAAGGTATCCTTTCGGTAGAAGGTGAATCACAGGTTCGAGTACTGCCCGAAGTTCAAAGTTTCTCCTGTCAGTCTCTGAATAATTCTCGTAGTCTTACAGGATACTACTGGCTGCTTGAAGTATGAAAGTTGAGGAACCGGACTTGCGAGAGGAGTCGTCGTCCTCAATGCAATTGTTCAATGATGCCTCCTCAGTGCTCTATGACAATGAAACCCAGGAAGCTTTTGACAATTCTGGAGGTAATTTTCCACTGCATTTGTGGAAATAAGTACTGATTTCGGTCCATGACGTAAAGGTGGTGACGAGAGTTCCACAGGCGATGATGTGGGATTACCGACGGCAATAGAGAATCGATCTTAATGCCATTTTAAGCCGTCGGTTCGTCAAACCATAGGTGGAGTACGAGCAATCGAACTTGTCAGATTGAAGTGTTGCAGGTGATTGTAATTATTTATTTATTTATTCACTGTCTACTTATCGTTTATTTACTACTGCATCTTCATCAATATTTGTGCATTGTTACTTATTTAATTTGTAAATCATTTGTTGCTTTTCGAATGATTTGTATGCTTACTTGCTTCGTTTACTACATATTCTCTTTATCCATATGTTCATAACGTATATCCTCCACTTTTCAGTTAAACGGCGCAAAGTCAGAATACGATCCCATTTGCTGTGCAAAGACTCTCAGTGGCACTTATAGTAGTAAATCGAAAGCTTAAATCTCCGCTAGCGCGGTACATGCCATTTTTTGAAAAAGTCTTATGCGACGCGTCAACGGAAAAAGAATTGTTTACTACGCGCGCATATTCCTTGCAGTACGGAGTTCTTTCTTTAACTGTTAGTATTTATTCAATAGCGTAAGATCTAGCGTTTCCAACGCTGTGTTTGTTTCCTGGGAAATCTTTCCAGAGAATAAGCATGGAGTTGAAATTGTTGAAACTTACGCCATCGAATGATTACTAATAGCCTAATGAAAGTTTTATGTCAGGCGAGGTTTGAAGCGCAAATATTTTTCTTCTCCTACAGCATTATCAAAACAGTTTTTTCCTGAAAGCAAACACATTTTCGAGTTCTTCGAGTCTATGCCATCGGCTTATCTATCTAACGAAGGAGTTTTGTTAAGCGAAATATAAGTGAGGTAAAGAAACAAGCGCGTGATGAATGTGAAACATTACTTTGGTTCTGAATGCTACAGCGCTATAAAAAGGTTTTTTTCGATGAACGGCCACGTAGTGCGCTTGCCAGAAATTTAAGTTTTTGAATGATCACTAACACTCCTACGAAAAACTCTGGTCCAGTGAATAAGATTGAATACTCATTTGTCACCGTCTAAAGGAAAGCACCTTTGAGAATCATTAGGTTTTTTACTACTTTTTCGCAGTGTCATTTAGAGCGATATGTGCCTATCCGACCAAACCTGTTGAAGGTTGGTGGCTGATAGATATGATAGAAATGCTGGAGGAGTGGTGGCGAAGGAGGGTGTTTCGATGGTGTAGTGGTAGATTGCGTCCCGGAATGGGTAAACGCGGGTTTACCTTCCGTATGAAGTCAAGTTTTTGTTTATCACTCAGTTCTCTGAAGTGCACTTGGCAGATCATAATACTGCGAATATACTTTAAAAACATAAGAAATCTTGTCTATTACAAACCTTATTTATTTATTCTTTTTACTTTATACCTATATTTTATTGTACTTTTGTACATTTATTCATATATTATATTTATATTATGTATTATTTGTTTGTTCATTTGCAATTTTCCTATTTGTTTATTTCATTTACTACTTCGTTTGATTATTCACGTTCGATGCTTCGTTTCTCGTTCTTTCTCTTTGATGTCAATTTTTAGTTTTTCTATTAATGGTGCTTAAGGTTTTTAGTGGGTTATTTTTCCTTAAGAGTGCAGTTCCGCTTGAGCCTTTAAAACCTCGAGAGGTTACACATATATTTTAGAACACCTCATGGATTTCAAAAAGAAGCGACTTTTCCTTGTCGACCTCTTGTAACCCACACATAATCACCTTCCAGCTCTGAAGGTAGGAGTGCACGCCTCTTCGTACGTTTTCACATAGACTTGTGAAAAAGGGTAATTACGAAATGACCTGTCCAGTTTATGGGGATATTCTTATAGTCGTCGAATTTTTTCGATAAGGATAAGTTTGAAGTTTTCCTTAATTACCTAAAATACGTGGTCATTACAACCTGATCATGGGTTATAACGGACTGATCTATTAGAACTCTAAAGAAGGCGAACTCGACCGAAACATCGGCTGTTCAAATAATTGTTTCACAACAACCTAGTATTCCGGCCCTTTAGGAGAAAATTGAACTATTGAGCAATCTCATGATTATCAAATAGTCGGTCGCGGAAGAATTTGATAAGGAATATTTTCCCTGCTTCTCTCCACTGTAGTTATCGTCTATCCTTTTATGTTTCAACTGAGATAGAGTGTCTATGTTCAGGTGGTGATGTCTCCAATAAGATGTCTTCTGCTCCAGACACTCAGGTATTTCTTGGTTATCTTTAACACTGAAAGATTCAAGAAGGAGAGTTTTGTTACTCTGCTGTGAGAGAAAGTGGAGAAATAATAAAGAACTAAAAACATTCAGGCATTGAAAAATGGAAAGCTTTTTTAGAAACACAAATTGTTGCTCATTTTTAAACAATATTTTACACGGTCAGATGATGTCCTGTTCCTGCAATGTCCTTGATTGATGATCGATTCAATGCGATGTGAATTTCAAGGATAACCATACTAAAGGCCTTTCAAATGGTGAGACTCGCCTAATCCTACACATTTCCGACGACAATTTTTAGACGAATGTCAGTCCTAGTAACTCTGTAACGTAATCACAGATCCGCTATAATCATTTAGAACAACACCGCTACCACTACGCTGGCCCGTATCTTGTACATTTTTTGATCACAAAGAATCCTTGCTTCGTCATTCAAACTGCCTAATGATAAATTCTGTTTTCTCTGCACGTAAAAGAGAATTGTAGGGACCTATACAACATTTCTTCGTAAACATAGTTCGCGATTCATATATATGACCTCAGACTGGCCGAGATATCTGACCATCATAACATTGCGGGAAAGCACTAAAAACGAAGAATGCATAAGAGTTATATATATACGATTGCCTTCAGTTCAATTGGGTGTAATATGGTATGTGCTTACACGACAAAACTTGTTGAGGGTGGGTTACTGACACCTACAATGAGATATGTCAAAGAGTTGTGCTTGCCAATGGCATTCTCTATTGAAGCAGCAGCACGGGCACAGGTTCCCCAGATATTGGCTAATTCAGGTTCAGCAAAAGCATTCGCGAAGCGTTTAATGATACAAGGGGTGAGTTAACAATTTCCAGAAAATAGGCTTTTTGAACTAAAAAGCATACTAGACGCTCCTTGTTGCAAGACTCGCCATCATTCTGGTATCACAGCTATTTGAAAGGCTCTACACAAAAAGTTCGAATTATTTCGAAAACTCTCTCAGTTAACGAAAATTTCTTGCTATAGGTGCTCGACGTTCTTGAACAACAACAAGGGCGAGCGACTGCCTGTCAACCTCGAGTAAGGTTTTAAACATCCTTAAAGATTCATATTGAATGTCTATTGCGTGGTTTAGAAACAGTCGATGTTATGGACCAGTTCTGTTCTACCAGCCGAGATCCATCGACTGAAAAGAGGTGATGGACCTGTGTCATTGTACACTGTGCCATCACCACATTCCCCTCTCTACTTGCTATAATGCAGGGTGTAATGTGGGGCGGGGGTTACTGACGGGGAAGCCGATGACCCTAGCGTACAAACCTCGTTTAGGCCTTGCGCATTCTTTTTAGAAAAGTTCTTTCTATTGGCCCTTTGAGGACCAGCATTAACAGGCAGGTGGTGCCGTGCCGTCACTTGCAGTTAGGCAATCGTTCAGACAAGCGGCTCTGCTTGTCTGTGCATGCATGTTTGACTGTCTGCCTGTTTTCCACGGAACGCGACGGTGCCATTAGAATAGTTAAATGAGACTGACGTGCGATGAATGTCAAAGCGGCTCTCACGGTAGTGGAAGGGCTAACACTCATCTGCTGTTACTCATATACATTTGTACATTACTTGTTTTCGTCTGCCATATAGTCTGTTTATTTAATGGTCATAATGTTTGTTCTATTTATTTATTTATTTTATTTATGCTCAAGAGAATTGAGTGGTGAGCAAAAATTTGCTCTCAAATTGGAGTTGAACCCGTATTCCACTCATATTGGCTACGTTTGCTATACCAAAATAGGCACCCTTTGGCCCCCACTCATTCCTCAACGTCCCTATCATAGCTAAATATAAAGAAACTCTCGGTGTTGCTCGATCCCTTAATGATGCGCCAAGCATTCGCCTTCAATTTCTAACTTCGTTTGAGGTGATTGAACGCATATCTGGCATTAACACTGACTCGCAGTGGCCTCCCGCTGTATCGAGTTAGTGCTGCTTCTCCTCCCAGACAAGTCTGAGACTAGTATGGGACCAATTTAACGACCCCCGAGGGACGGATGGCTTGATAAGCCATGAGTGCCATAATGAACCATCAACCTTGTGCGCGATACAGAACGCCACTGACCACTGCGCTACATGCGCGCAAAGGACATGAATGCTTTTCCTGAAACACCTCATCTTTAAGAGTGCAAAGATTCTCAATTTTTCGAGTATACTGTAGTGAAAACAAAAAGAACAAACATGAGTGGAGGAGGCGGGGCGAGGAGTGGAGACACGACCCTGGATCTCTGGAAGGCAACCTGTCCAAGATCTCGTAGGGATTGTGGTATTTGTAATACTCAAATGACTGTGCATCAGTCATTTGAAAACCACTCAGAAAAAAACTTCCCAACTAAGAAACTTCGTTTTATAGATAGTCGACCTTCTCGAACAGCAGGGACGTGCCGCTGGTCTCCAAGATGCTCAAATCGAACCCATTTTGGACCAGCTCGGTGTAAACGTCCTCTACACACCACTAAATAGTCCACTGGCTATGGTTAACTTAATAGCGAGTAAGTTATCAACTTTCGACATATATTCTGGAAACTCCACGCCAACTGGGCGGAATTTTATGAAAATAGCATTACCTTTATTGTTGTCTTGACACCTCATGTTAAAAATGCACCAGAAGGCCTTGAAATTTTTTATAAACATAAAAAGCCTCAAATTTCTGATGCTGTTTTGTAACGTTTTCTTGTATCATCGGGATAGCATGGACATGTTGCGAAATGTTTTGTTCAGCTAATGTTACCAAGCGTTCGTGTTCACCAGAGCCAGATTTATTTGAGTGGATTTCCCACAACCTGAGGTTGCAGAAATAATTGTTGGTATAGAAAACTAAAAAATGTCATAACAATGCGACAAAAAAGAACTCGAACTTCGTTCCAATGAGCGACAATCTTTTTGTGAAGTAGTTTTTGTAATTGGCCATATTAGTACTATTTCAGAAAGTTATTACGCAATGATTCCGCCATCGAATCTTTTATTGAATAAAGATGAATAGGGAGATGCTGAAAGATTCATCAAAAACTGCGACTATCCACTTTGTCTGACTTCTCAGTAAAAACGCAATTAAAGTGCTTGTTGCAGTCATGCAAGATACCAAGACGATGACGACCTGCTTCATATTCGGCAATGCAGTTACTAGATTATGTCGTCCTGCAATGCCAGCTATGATGTGCATGATTAGCAACGGCATGCTTTTAGTGCCCATTCCCACTTAGCACTTCTCGGTTTCAGGAGCCCCAACGTTTCGAACTGTTTTTTTCCTTTGTAAGTCTTTGCTTTGAATCTAAAGTAATCTTTTGAACCTCAAGCATCAACATGGCGGCGTGGAACAGGGAAATGTAACAAAGTGTAGTGAACAGAGTGCTGGCACGTCTTGTAACAGATCTCAAGATCGACTCTCTATTAACCTCGGCATGATTCGGTAATTTTTATTTTCTTTCTTCTTAAGCAGAATACGAGGTGTTAAAATCAAACTTTACTGGCCTATGTGGTTACCGTTCCTTTGTCCTTCACCTGTTCATTAATGGAAAACATATAATAAAGAGCGGCTATGAAGGTGACCGCCCAAAAAGTTTTTTTTTTTGATTAAGTGAATAAAGTTCGAACTTAACACCTCGTGCCCCGCTTAAGACGAAAGAAAAAATATTAACAGAGTCCATCGAATGATAATATCGGGCCCATTTTGAATGCACTTCGCCACGACACTTGCTACAGTCACCTAAAACATAATTCTAGCAAAGGGCATTTCTAAATGAATTATCCACTTGTGTGATTTTCAATGCTGTAATCTTACAAAGAAAATAAACAACAATGTCATTAGTGTGTTGAATAGTCAGGAGAATTTGGGCTGCGGAACGCGTTAATGTCTCAATATGCGGCGTTAACATTCGCAGATGAGGTGCATTCTTTGTCAGAGGAGTTCAAGGATGCGTACTTCGTCTACAATTTTTCTTGAGCTAAAAATAGAAATATACCTAGCGTTGGAAGAATACTGCTTAAAGCGGTATCTACAATCATGACAATGCTGCGAATGTTTTCCTGTAACCTCGTAAGGGTTACAAACTTAGAAAATGCTCCAATGTTCAAGATTTAAAATTAGCTGTGGGAAAACCAGTATCGAGCGTTCAGTATGAGACGAAGAAGGACATGTGGTTGGACGAAAGTTAGCTAACATGATTTCGATGATAGTTGGCGCACACCATATTTACGTACACCTTTCATTGATTAACTATTCAATCAAATATTATCGTCATTTGTAATAAATATAACTTCAACACTCAAAAGTAAGAAGAAGTAGCACATTTAGAATGTTGGGAGAACGTCAACATTTTAAAATACTCACTGATATACAAAACTTAGTTCTTTTCCGTTAGAAGGCACGGGATGAAGAAGCGACCCCTTTCGCTGGATAAAACCTTTCATCAGAATATTGGTAACCATTTGAAAGCTCCTTGTGCGGTAGGTAGCCGTCTTCTTTGAGAAGGCCCTTCTATGACGATGTAGATTTGAAATAAGATATTCCTCCACATCAGCAGCGCAATTCAGCTATTACTTCGCTGGAAGCACTAAAAGTGTATGAACATGTAGCGAAGATTTCACATTATCAAATTTAACATCAAACTTTTCTGAAAGCGGAGAAACGATTCTAATTATTCAACGAAGGCCGCATTCCGGCGAAGGGACGACCAACTGGTGATCGCGTCGATCCTCTTGCCGCCACAGCCTGCACCCCATAAATTAGCGTAAATATACCTTCTCAATTACGTGTCTGAATCTTATTTTGTGTGTGTGGTGTGTTTGTATGCGGTATGTGTGTGTGGTGTGTGTATGTGTGTGTGTGGTGCGTGCACGTGTGTGTATGTGCGTGTTATTCTTAACCTTCAATTAAATATGAACGTATCATAAAAGCGAATGGACAAGGCTAACATTGCAGGCCTTATTCTCTTCAACCATTTCTTGATGCAATGTCTTCTGGAAAGCTACATTTGGAAGACGATTGGTGAGCATTCATACTAACATAAAAATTGCTACTACTTTATTCCAAATTTTCTTTTCGTCCCATGCCATCCAGGAGCCCGTCAGAAGAGCGTAACTGTAACGTAGTGCCGCAGTGTATTGAGTGAGTTTCATTCTAAATTATTCAAATTCTGTCATTAGTACTATTATTACTAACATTGTTGTAATCTATCATCTACTATCATACCATCATCTTATACCCGCTGTTATCTTTAAAGTTAAGTGGAAATTAGGAGTGCTATTTGTCGGTAGCGACATATTTGAATCATCAAACTTTGAGCTACTGGGGAAATATGTGATATCAACCGCCAAACTTGGTAGTTGCCTTGACCAGATACCTTTCCAATTTGAAATATTCTATGAGTGTCACTTTGCATGTTGCTCACAAGAAAATCTGATTTACGGAAGCTTGTGAGCTCACCTATGGTTGGAATTTGGCAGTCACTCATTGGGATACATTTTTTATCTCGTTCTTTGCGCTCCTTCAAAACTATTTCATTTTTTCTCTTTATATTACCATTGTGCATCTTCCACACTTTTTTTGATTGCTATTTTTTTTTTATCATATTCTATTATAACGCATAAATACCTAAGAGAATTGAGTGCTAAACAAAAGCACGGCCTCAGGCGGAAACGAACCCGCTTTTCACTCGTGCTACTACCACTACACCAACAAGGCACATTTGCGCCACCACTCATTCTTCAACATTTCTATTTTAGCTATCAGCCACTAAGCTTGCCCGATATGGATCAAACGCGGGTTCGATTCTTGACTGAGGCCGTGTTTTTTGCTCATCACTCAATATCTTAGGAGTGTATGAAACAGTAGAACACTGCGAAAAATGCTATAAATTACTAAAACTTTCGATAACGCGTAAGATTTTTACTCACTACATTTCGTTTTACTTCAAAATATTAAGTACCATCATCTATTATTTCTTATTATTTATCTTTTCGTCTCAGTTTACTCATGAGTTAAAAGGCACATTAAGTTGTACATTTTTTTACAAATTAAGCTCACACAGCGATGAATTGAATCGACTTTTACTTTGCCAGATCACTGATTTCGTCCTGCGTTGTCTTGGAGCCTAAACAGCGTTGTCTTTGGTGCATCCTAAACACGACGAAACGATAAAGTGCCGTTGCTTTTATTGGAGGCTTAGCGGAACGAGCTTATCCATTCATACGAAGCTTGTATAACCCATTCCTTATGGATTTCCGTTCCTCACTCCAATCTTGGAACTGTACTGCACTATATAAACAAGATTTACAGTTAGGTCAACTTTACGTTCTAACTCTGTGAATTTTCAGCTTCTTCTCGCTTTAAATGATTGTATATCTGATTATTTTATCCATTTTTATACGGAGTACCTCAGAAATAAGATAACGTAAACCACACTACTATCTCATAAGTATAATCTAATAAGAACTGCATAATAGTAAATTCAATCATACTAATCAGAAGCTGTTCGTAAAAATAATGAGATTAAACTGCATTCTTCTGGTATCCCATTGAATGATTTGCTGTTTTAGTAAAAGTAATAAAGTCCATTGAGATAACATATAATTTCTATCCTCTCAGCTGATTATGCATGCCTACATAGGAGTGAATGCATGCATTGATGCAAAATCAACTTCTTACTTACTGTTCATATTGCCTGAAAATGTTTATCTATTACACGCCTGTACAGATGATATATCATTCACCATAAGAGATGAGCCAGGCGTGGTCTGCAAAAAGCTATTCTATACACCTAGTGGTTCTCAAACACAGAACTCTTGAACAAATTTTCAGTGCATTTGCGCGCCTCAAAAAATGATTCCCGAAGGGAGCCATTCGAAATTAAGCAGATAAGTGTATGAATCAACTTTGAAATTAGATGCAAGTGAATTTCCACTCACACCAGGTTGGGCAATTGCGACGGCATGAGCCGATATTGCGTCATCGTGAGAGCAGTGAGAAAAAGATGTGCCTTGAGCATAAGTCATACAAAATTAGATGTGAATTTGAAGTCGTGGAGACCATGGATGTGGTAGACATCTTCCCTATCAAGATTTCACAGTTCAGTTACCCTTCCTGAGCATTGATAACGATCTGCACTGCCGGTGTTTGAAAAACTAGTTCAACTTGGCCACCTGAACTACAATACTTTTTGGCTGAAGTTTTTATGATAGGAGTGGTGCGGGTAACAGCCTTGAACTCACTCGTTCCTATTGCTGAAAAGTTACACTGCTCGGAAAACTGTCGAATTACTACAAAAATATTCTTATAGCAACAACGGCAAAGTCGTTATGGTTGATATGGTCGCTTGAGTGATACTGTTGTCTGAAGAGATTTCAAGATTCACATCACTTATGTAAAAAAAACCTTGAAATCTATGGTGTTTTCATAGTGCATGGGCATATGATGGTGAACGCACGAAGAATCTCTTTGTTGAAAATACTTCTCGCTTAGCAATGCTATCAAAGCAGCACGGTGCTGTTAAATCAGCTCTCTTCTTAACAACTGCAAGTCTTTGGCACATTAACTGATGATTAAACACCGCCGATTATGATTGGATTCGCCATTTGGGCGAAGATATCAATTTCCAATCACTATATTGCGTGATGGATTTCTCATTAAACTTTACAGTTATCATTAATGTTTCCGACTAAGTTCCTGAACTCAATCTAAGAATTCAGAAATTTATTTGTCCAAGATGTCGAAAGTACCAAATAATATTATATGAATTATTCTCCGCCTGCCTGAATACAATTCTGCCAACGCTTCGAGCAACAAGTCAATGGCGAGCCCATAAAGCTCATCATTCGTCGACACAACCCAACCAGTTAATTCTCGACGCAAATGATAGATGTCTCAAAACTTCTTCTTGTCCAACCAGTGCTCCAACATTTCCCAATAATGTAAAGTGCTGCACAAAAACGTTTGCATCGGCCGGGATTTGAACCCACATCTCACTCTTCCCAAAAGCGTAATGTTAACCATTGCACCACCGACGCTCCTTTGCGCAGCATTCTTTCTGAGCTACAACGCGTTATCTGTTAGCACCCAACCGTCTACGATCTGAAACGGTTAGCATACGCTCCCAGAAAGTGAGATCTGGGTTCGATCCCAGCTGACGCAAACGTTTTTGCACAGCGCTCTACATTATTGGGTATATCTAAAACATCATACCACCGCAAGTGGCGGTCAAATTAAATAATTTCTGATTGATTATTGATACCCAATATTTGTCAACATAAAAAGGTTCATTGCCGATAGTGACTGCCCCGCCAGAACGTAGACGGTTTGGCTGTTGGCAGATAACGCGATGTAGTGCAGAAGGAGCGCTGCGCAAAACGAGCGCCGGTGGTGCAACGGTTAGCATGCGCTCCCAGAAATAGTTAGATGTGGAATTGATCTCACCTGACGCGGATGTTTAACTCCTGATTGATTATTAGCTTCAACAATCTGAAGAGATGGAAATCGGACGGAGACAGATCTGGCGAATATGGCGAATGATCCAAGTGCCTTACCCAAATTCGGTCAGCTTCTTCCTTGTTTTCTTGGAAACGTGTGGTTTTGCATTGTCTTGATCTCGTAAAGCAAGAAGCTGCGAAAGACTTCTCGTGACGACTCCATTGTTGGGCAAGTATGTGTAAAAATATACCAAACGATGCGCAAAATAGGCAAATGAAAAATTTGTCTTTGTGGGATAATTTTTATTTTGCGGATCACGTTCATTTAGTTGGAGACCTAATAGAAGCTTTACATGCATTGAACGCTGATGTGGCACACACTGTGATGTATGTAATTTCCACCAAATATTCTCTTCTTTCTTTGTTTAGCTTCCAAGAAAGCTATAAACAAGATTTTCAAAAACTTTAAGCTTATAGCTACCTGGTAAGAAGTAGTTGTCTAGCTGTTCAATGCACACAACAATAAACTATTAGCAAAAATGTTGAAAATGTTGAAAATGTTGAAAGCATTTGCTGATATAAAGAAGTTTGAGGTCACTTTTATCTATCGGCTGCCTTCTACAGTACAACTTCTTTTTAGTAAATGATGGCTGCTGAAATAATGGCCGCTTACTCGTTAGGAGCTATAGACAAATTTTAAAATGAGTATTTTCTGTATGCCTGTTTGCTGCTTGATGTTTATTATTTCAAAACTTTTCGTGCCCAATGAACTGCATAAATTCAAAATATTGACTTCGTATGCAAGGGTTTTTCTAAGGCATCATGTGCAATGACTTTGAACCTCCCGAATTTCGCTCAAAAACTAGCAAAAATTGCATATTTTGTTACTACGAAGTTCATTTAGTTCATTACAAAAAAACTTAACTTTATCAGAGGAACCGCATCCAACCATCACCAACTAACCACGATCTCCGCAAGCTAAGTATTGAGGCTCATTGTTTAGGGGCAGACACTGCAGATGAACTCTAGCGATGTCAAAAAGTTTCCAAATTCCGACTGATAGATGGAAATTACAATGGTCGTTGGAAAGTGTGCAAGCACCATTCCTTACAAAATCTGTCACCCTTTTGCTCTAATATCATCATCGATCTAGGAAAAACAAAAAAAAAAAAAACACAGACGACCTGAAAGGAGAAAGTAAAGAGATAAAGAAGATGAAAATATTCAAGCAATATATAAATGAGAAAAGGATTGTGAGGACTTTTCATCTTCAAGGGTCAAAGAAGGTCTAGCAAAACTCCACCAGTTCTCATTCTCTCCAACCATTCATAATAGAGAAATTCTGTCCGAAGTAGGCGTAATAGGCAACAAGGGGCTCTACAAAACTCAGAAAGAGGGTAATTCAAAGTAGTCATGAGCAAAAGTTCATTCCTTCATCACAGCAGCATTAGGGCTTGTCACAACTAACAACGTTTTCACATATGGGTTAAGGTAGTACTTCTCCGTTATCACGTCGCCACTGCGACCCTTCAGAAAAAGCTTATTTTGCTCTCGTTTTTGATAATTGAGTGATCATGCGATGGCTTGAATCAAAAGAATATGAACGGTGTAATTCAACTTCGAAAAAACCTTGTTGTTGAGCTGAAAAAGTAAAAATAAACATTTTCTTCCACATTCAAAAATTTCTCGCTGACTAGGGCACTTTCCTTGGAGTTGTAGCAATCAATCGATAGACCAAATCTTTGGTGTTCCGATAATCTATTTCTTTTCTCAAAGTGGACCACGCATTACGCTATAACAACTAAAAAAATAATGGGTTTCGCAAAACCTGATCATTTCTATTATCCGCTCCTCAATTCGATACCTTGGTTAGAACGTATTTTTTGGTCGCTCTTACTGTTTGAATAACCATTCGATAGCTCAAATCACAGGAATTTCACTAGCGTATTTCATTTTCAAAAAGACCTTTTTATTGGGCTGTAAGGGCAAAAATAAATTCTCGTTTCTCATTCGAAGATTTCTTGCTGACCACGGCCTTTCCTTTAAAGTTCTAATGACCAATCGATAGGTCAGATTTAAGGATTCCGATAATTCATTTGGCTTTGAGTGTGGACCTCATATCACGCTGCAACAGCCAAAAGAAAATTGGGCTTCGCAAAACTGGAAAAAAGCGTCGAGTGCGAAACATAATTTCCATTTGCTTCTTATGAAGCACGAAGAAGTCGTTCAAAAAACGAAGAACCTTATTGAAATCCTTAAGATTCGATCTATCGTTATGCTCTTGAAACTATAAGAGAGAAGCTTTGGTCAGCGAGAAGTCTTGAATGCGGAACAAATTATTATTTTTGTTCTTCTTAGAGCAATGGCAAGGCCTTTTTGAAAATGAAATAGATTATTCAAATTCCTTTAATTTAGGCCATCGATTGATTTGGAAACCATCAAAAAATACGCTTTTTTCCAATAGGTCGAAGTGAAGAGAGGGTAGTTGAAGTGGTCCATTTTTTGCGAGATCTAATCTTCTTTTGGCTGTGAAAGCGTAATAGCGAATTCCTTATAAGAACTGAATAAATCATTGGAATATCCAAGAGCTGATTTATCGTTTGATTATTAAAACTCCTAAGAAAAAGCTTTGTTCAGCGAGAAATCTATCAACTCTCAGCAGAGCAGGAAAGCTTATTGAGGATGAAGTGCACCACTAAAATTCTTTTGATTTGCGCTATTGAGAGACTACTTGAACATTAAAAAAGACCAAGAAGTGCGTTTTTCATAAAGGTCAAAGTCGCGAGCAGATAACGGAAAATTACCATTGAGGTTTATAATCATTTGACGTACTATATTGTGATCAGCTTGTACGTTGCAGACTCCGAAGAATGTGGAACTCGGAAAAAACATCAGCTTTTATAGATACACATGGAAACACTATAGTCTCGCATTTGCTCATCAAAAAAAACATTTAATTTATCCTTTATCTTATTATACCATTATTTCGAGTACTTTATCAAGATCAAGCTCAAATTTCAATAGATCCCTTCATTACTGAGCCAACTTGTCATATGGTCTGGTAAGGGTTCTTGTACAGCCCGATACACGTGTTTCGTCTTTGAAGACTCGTCAGTCGGGCAAAACTCGTCGTCTTTCGATATTTTTATAGTGAGTTCTAGACTCATAGTCATAGACATAGAGTGTGAAAAGTTCGTCTTTGATGACTCTCTGTAAGGGAGCAGTGCTCGCGAAGAGAACCACGTGACAAGTTGGCTTAAATAATAACGAAAGGATCTATTGATATTTTTATCGATTGCTCCAGATTGATCGAGTTTATGGAATTTCACTCCTTGAAATAGTTAACTCTGCAGAAGAAGTATAATGATGGCTGCGCAATCTGCTACATTACCGCACTCCATAAACTTTCCTCAAATAAATAATCACTTTTCTCAAACGGCGTGACTCGCTTCTTTTGAATATTGATATGAAAAAGAGCCACACTTTTGCTTTGCTCAAAAATGTGAAGTATGAAAAATGAGGACTATCTTCAACCTTTCAATAAATGTCTTTCTATGATGTAGGGTGGTGTACAAGACCTTCGGCAAAGCGTATTATCACATGCTTGCTGGGGG
>JAHQIW010001095.1:0-17369 GCA_019055375.1 Parelaphostrongylus tenuis
TAATACACTCAACAATCCGCGAATGAAGAGAGCGGGCGAACTATTTGAAAAAGAGTTGATGTCCTTTAGGCAAACTTCAAAAGGATCAAAAGCTGGGGATGGAATTTCGGGAAACGACGGACGATCGTCTCCTATGCATTACTCGGCACCACTAAAGCCGAATTTATTGCGTTAGCACACATGCAAAGAATAAAATGGACAAAGTTAGTGCCAGAATAATAACACATCCCCATCCTCAATTCAGATCAACAATTCATCGTCTACACATATTTCAGAGCTGAGCTGAAATTTCTTTATGAAATGCGACAATTGAATCACGACAATATATCCACATTTTTGGGAATCTGTGTCAATGAGCTCGACAACTTTTATATTCTCTACGCTCTAATTGATCGTGCCTCGCTTGAAGTTTGTAGTATTAAAAGTGTTTGTCAAAGATTCGTTCCTCGATTATTTCCTTCTTTACTTTTCATTGAAATTTTTTTAGGACTTCATTAAGGATCCGGATTTTCCCATCGATGATCTTTTCAGATCTGCATTTTTGAGAGATATTCTTAAGGTACGAAAAGATTCGTGGAGATTTTTGTTCAGAAAGACAACATTTTCCACGTTCTTAAGACACCTTCTTCAATGTTAGGGACTTCAATACCTTCACAAGTCGCCGATTCGATGTCACGGTCTTCTGCTGACGAAGAACTGCCTAGTTGACTCGAACTGGGTGCTGAAACTGACTCATTTCGGAGTAGTGGGCATGTTACATGAATTCATAGAGGGCGGAGTGCTGCGTAGTTTGCCGGAATATCATCTTAATCCAGATTGTAAGTGAAAGGTCTTTTTTCTCTATTATACGAAACTTTCTAGACATCACCATGGTTCGTGCAATGTTCACCGTTAAATTGGATTTCAAAAAATGAAAGATATAGAGTAGTGCTTCCTCTCATTTTGCAAGGTCATTACGACATACGATGAACTTTGAAAATTGTGATACTACATCGTGAAGTTTGATCATCCTAGTTCATAATGTAGAAACCCATCAAGTCGTCTTTCTCACTAAATCCATTGGTTATGTTTGAAGATTTATACCTAAAATGCTAATGTCTAAGCCAAAACATGAGTTTACTAATCACCGAAATGCGCCGAATAGTCAAATGTAGGAAAAAAAGACGAAAAGTGCTTAAAATGTTCGATGGTGTTAATTTCCTTCATTTCAAAGACAAATGTTCAGATTTTCCAATGTTCGCTCCGGAATTGCTAAAAGAAACAGGAAATTGTGACAACTATCCACATGGGTCACCACAAGGAGACATCTACAGCTTAGGAATGATACTATATTGGCTAATGTATCGAGAAGATCCTTTTGGCAAAACTGGGCTACGTGGAAAAGGCTCGTATTATATTTTACTCGCCTCCTCCTACTTTCTCATGCATCCAGTTTTCTAAACCTTTTTAATTCCCATGAATCTTAGCAGTAATCTTATTTGATGCCTACGAATTCGTCTACATGATAATACACGCGCTGTGTACATGACTATGCGATTTTTTGAAGTTTCAGATAATTCAACTTGTTATTTTTTTGAATGCAATCTTTTTTTTTCTTCCCATTCATCTTTCTACATTGAACTCAAATATAGATGTTCATTGGACAGTTTCAAAGCAGTAAATTAAATATAAATAACTATACTACGGACTAAAAACTGAATATTTAGCGTTAGTAGCCGAAATTATAAAACGCCGACTAAAACCGGAAGTTAATGAGTACGATAGCTCACCGGAGCAAAAGGTATTTGTTCCGCTCGTTTATTAACAATATTATAGGAGACTGTAATAGACTGACACAACATAACTTGTCCAAACGCATTCTATTTAGAAAAAAGACAATAAATACAAGTACTGGATGCTGAGGCACGAGCAAAACCGAAACTTTTGGTGTGTTTCAAATTGTCTATCCACCCATTCGGTAGTTCACGTTTTATCTATTGTACCACCACAAATCTCGCTCCTTATTACTCTCATCCCATGTTTGAAACTTATCGGTCCGATCGTCAATATACCCTCACGGAGCTGATGTGAGGAGAACAAATCCCCGTTGAATCAATTCAAGCTGCTGAAGCTGTAGGCGGGGTCACAAACGTTTAGCTTCGTAATTTAACAAGTTAAAATGTGGAAGCATCGCGGTTACAGAAGCAGCTTCAGCTTAATTGGATCCAGCGCCAGTTTGTGCTCCCCAGATCAATTCCACTGACGAATCCCTGAAAAAAGGGCGACTGCAGGTCTAAAGCTTATCAAAATTGGGCGTTTTGATCGTATCTAAGCATTTTCGGGTTTGTATTTAGCATTGTACTGCGCTATAGGAAAACAATAGTCAATAGGGTTGAAAATTTGTTAATAAGTAATTGGGAGAAAGTGCTTAACCATCTTAATAGAATGTTGAGGCTCTTACTCGTTGATGAAAGAATGCTACACAACGGCTGCCGAGTCCAGACCGAGTCTTCGTAATGTTTTAACAGCCGTCAACAAAGCATTTTCTACCTCGTAAGTTTTTATTTCACAAAAAATATGATCAATTTGTTCAGATTTCTGTTCACAATTTTTTTCTAAAATTGTTATGAAGAGTTCTCCTTTCCAAAATGATAGTCATAGCACCAAATCCTTGATGTCCTGTAGAGCAGTAGAAATTTTCTAAGATTTTAATGAAGGGAAATCGATGAAGAGATGAAAAAAAAGCACGACTTAGATTATTTTTTACACTGACCAGATCATGAACAACTGGCTCAATTCCTCGTTGAAAGTTCCACTAAAAATTTGATGGCCCTGCAAAGATTCAGAGAGCCTGGTTGTCATAAAGGTGATAAAACCGTTCCCATAGGTATATAGACGCAGGAAATCATTTATTAATCTTAACTACGCGCCTTTAACATTGGAATATTTCAGCACACAAATTAAATTTATTTCAGTAAAGGCAACCTTGTTGATCAAAATGTTGCGTTATGAACGAGAAATACGCGCAAAATCTGGAACAAATCGTTGCTGAGAGAAACGCAATGCTCCAAGAGGCACAAGAACAAACGAATCGACTATTGAATGAGATGCTTCCAGCGTTAAGTCGATTAAAAAGCTTTGCTTCCGTCATGCTGAATGCTTCCATTAAAAAATGCGTTCAGCCCTGTTAAGAAGTTTAAGGTTGCAAAAAGTTAAGATTAAATTACCATAAAAAACGAACAAGTTTTCACATTTCATTTGCAGGCATTCATTGACAATAACTCTACTATTCTTATTACCAGATCTGTCGCTCAAGTGCTCAAAGAGGGTGGGACGATCCCACCAAGGAGTTATGATGCAGCCACCGTATGCTTTGTGCAGTTATGTGCGATTTTTCAACACTTGTTAGAAAGAGTAGATCAGATGAGGTAACCAAATTTGATATTCTTCCATTATTCTCCTACCCTGTTTTGACCCTTTGAAAGAAAACGAGTTTCCAATTTTTTGATAAGTTTTTGAAGTCATTCGGTAACATTTATAACGGAAGTTTTCATGGCCGTACTTCACACCTTTTCATTGCGCTGTAACAGTAGAAATAAATTACGTTTCATATTCGACATTTTTTGATGGGCAAAGCACTCACCCCAGACTTCTATTATGGTAATCATTCGATATCATAAATTCCGACGATTTCAATACCAAACTTGGTTTTTAAGATGGACTTTTTAGGACGGCGTAGCAGCCGAAGGAAAAATGAGTCTCGCATTCGGCGTGCAATCTTTGCTCCGGTAGTTAGATGGGATTTAGCAACATTGGCGGCAGTCTACCGCGCTTTTTGCAATATGACTGTTATTTACAAAATCCTGATCTTTTTGACTGTTAAAACGCATTAAAAACTCCTTTTCAAAAGCTAAGTATACCGTTAAAATACTGAGATTTTAGCTATGGCGTGATTGTCAGAAGTCTTAAGTATAAACTTCATCCAACAAAAATTACTCAGTTGTGAACTATAACTTTATTCCTACTGTTACACATTATTGAAAAGGCTATTTCAGAATTAAGACGCATTTTTGAAGCTCTCGAGAGCTGAGCTCTCAAATTCAAACTACAACTCCAAAAAATCAGAAAAGGCGTTATACTCAAAGTGTTGAAACAGAGCGCGGATAAAGAAATTGCCTTCCAGAAGTCAAACAATAAATCTTTGATGATGTTCCATAAATACCTCCGCATAGTAGGACTTCATTCTGAGCTACTCGATTCTGAGCATATAAGGGCTAATAGAACTGGAGAAAAACTGGAGATTCAGCTCCTCTAAGCTTATACATTTATTTGCCGTTGTCTGTTATCGCATTAAACTCTGCTCTAATCAAACTGAGGTCGAAAAAATGTCTGGTACTTATATGTTAAACAGAGATAAAAGGAAAGCCAATCCCTTCCGCTGGACAGGAACTTTTGATAAGAGTGCATTTTCTGGCAATCATGGTAGTATTCATTCAAAGTTTGAATCTCAGGCTAGCGCGGTACGTAGCCTCTTTTGCAAAATAACCTTTTATAACGGTGTCGAATTCAAAATGAAATTTTGCTACAAATAGACTGTGCAGTTCAACCATTATTTCGCTAAAGGCACGAAAAGCACATGGCGCGTGGAGAAAATCTTCTTGTAATAGAGTCAGACGTTTAAATTAGAGTTTTATTCAAAGCGAGGAGGAAACTTCTAATCGAGTGACAGAAATCGCACTTGTGGAATGACGCGAAGATGCAAATCGATCAACCGATGGCGGAGCTGCCACATCGAATCTAAAAGACCATACACCTTCACTTAGATTAGCCGGTAAGCATGCAGGCCAAAGATGTGAGACCCAATCTTATTTCTCCCTGCTACACTGCAGCGTGACGGTCTTTCCAGAAAATAAGCATAGAATTGGAATCGTGAAAACTTACGCTATCGAATGATTACTGGTAGTCTCAAGAAAGAGCTCGGTCTTGCGAGATCAACGCTTGTGTGAAACATAAAAGTTTTCCTATCGTTGAAACGCTATATTAAAGTTTTTTTGGAAAAGAAGACCAAATAATGGCACTAGCCTAAGATTTCGAGTGTTTGCTAATACTCTTATGAAAAGTTTTTCTGCAGCGAAAAGGATCGGTTTTTCATTTGTTACCCTCTATCATATAAGCACCAAATGTCTGTTAAGCAAGAATACCGCATAAATCGCAAGTGGTCAACAAGATTTTACATAATCCACAGTATATCATAGAATCGCAATTACTTCCGTAACTTATTTGAATTCAAGGTGATCAGTTTCCTCAATGATATCTTCGATCGTTTCGACACTATTATAAAAAAAGCACGATGCGTACAAGGTTCGAATTCTATTCGACTCAAGTGAATAGAGTTAAGTTTTCACAAAACCATTCTGTAGGTGGAGACAACCGGCGAAACATACATGGTGGCATCTGGAGTACCAAATGAGAACGAAGGACGTCACATTTGTTGAAATCGCTGAGTGCAGTTTAGACATTAGAGAAGTAAGCTGAGCGAATATGATGTATTATTATCTTATGAGTATTAATAGTCGAATTGCACGTGCAGATAGACACCTAGATTCACGTATTTGCTTTTGCTGAGAGCCAATTTTTACGGTTAGGTTTTGTTTGTGTGAGATAGCTTTATCATACCACCTTATATTTTCACCGCTTTTGATGAAAGGAAACTCATGATAGTTATACTTACTTGTATAGAGGAATCTCAAGATTAGGCTCTCTTAGTGTACAAACGAAGCTTGATTGTTGGTGTCCTTTGAAGCTTCTCTCATGTATTATTCTTGTTTAATGGGTACACGTCAGCTCATTTGTTCATTGCGTTTTTAGAAACATTTCAAGCCCTGCGTAATCCACAGGGATGTCGACAACATGCATAGGTACACGAATGTTCGTAGCAAAGAAAATGCTTGAGTGCTTAGAAGAACTATGGATGTTTTCCTGCTCAGCAGATTTCAAACCATCCCATGACTTTACCTTCCTCTCATTACAAACAATCTACAGTTGCAAACAAAAGCCCATTAACACACCACATGGAAAGCTGACTCAGATAACAATTGTGCAATATCCCATATCATCATTTTTTGAGCCACGCATGTGGTCTGCTATATAAGAGCTGACTTATGGTGCCCGATACACGTGTTTCAACTTTGACGGTCTCATCAGTCGAGCAGATCTTTTTCGTCTTTGGCCAATCTCTCGGGGAGCTCAGCTTTCCATACAAGAGGGTAGGCGACCGACGAACATTTTACACCGTAAGTCCAGTGAAATCGCCACTGAACAAACAGTGTCTTGCGCTCTTTACAATTTATAGAGGATTGGCTAAGAACGAAAAGGGTTAACGCCCGACTGATGAGACTGTCAAGGTTGAAACACGTGAATTGGGCTCTGTAAGTCAGCCATTTTATAACAGACCACATGCGCTGCCTCGAAAACATCTGTCTCTGGCATACTGAAGTTTGAACGTGGTTTCAAGAAAACACTTGAAACAAAAGGCATGATAAATTATACAACTATACAAACTCTCTTTGATTAACGGTCATCTACTTACTATGTAGCTACGGTCCACATGGACCCGTGACCAATCCGTTCGCTAATCGTCAAGCGAAAGCGATCTGTGAATGATGAACTCTAAGGTTGAAATGTTCAAAAAACCCGAAACTGATATATCTATTGAAGGAATCGTATACTTATGTGGTTGCTCATTGCCCAGAGTTACAAAGTACGCGTTCGGAATCGGATTCCATTGCGGTCCCATCGCTGCCGGTGGTGATTGCATAAGATCGCCGAGATATTGCTTGTTTGGCGATACGGTAAGATATTCTATAAGCATTTCTTAGGAGCGGCAACAATCTTATTAATTTCAGGTAAATTTCGCTTCACGTATGCAGTCTAAACTGTCCACCCTAATCAGATCCAAACCAGCGAAGTGACAGCATTGAAAACTAATGACAACGAATGAATATACGTTAGTGAAACGTGGAATCGTTGCAAGTGAAAGGAAAAGGTCATTAGAAATACAAATTTAATGCATGTTCACTTGCTTCATCACACCTTTTTGCTTATTATTAATACGCGCTCGACATCCGCTCTCTCCGGGATCTATGGTTTATTTGAACCTATGCCCCTAGATTTACGCTTAGATCATTGATCGACTCATTTTTTCTCTTCACTTTTTATCAACTGAAGAAGCTCTCCCACGAATAATGACGGTTCCAATAGGATGGTTGTTCAGGTTTTTTAGAGTTTAAGAAATGAATAAAAAAATCTGTCTTGTTTAGGTGAAGTGAATTGTTACTGGCTTAACGAACACGTACATGACAACAATCGAGTCGCGCATTTGCCGACACCGCCTGCAACGTCAGGAATGCTTCAAGCGAATTAAAGCAGCAACGAATTATGCTCACCACTAATGTCCAATATTGGAATATGTTTCAAATATTGCAATAATGAAGAGATGTTATAATGAATGTGAAACAGAAAAGTATTTAATATTGAAGGCTATAGTATCAATAAGGTAACTTTTCATAGTATTACTGTAACAAAAAGGCAATAAAATCATTGCACAGATGGGTAGTAGTGGTCGCACAAATTATCGAATTAACTTAAATGCCATTTTTTCATCATTGTGAGCAATTTAATGAGATTATAAACCGCTGAAGTTGTGTATGGGGCAGACTGTACTACACGTCATTTTTTCAGATTAAGTCACATATTCAAAAGTAGATTAAAAATTTTGCAGTTGATGATGACGTTTGTGGGTAAGCACATTCCTAGAAGGTGCCTTGTTCAAGGAATCTTAAGAAGAGAAGACGATGCTTCAACCCTATGTAGAAATAAATTGGAGTAGTGGAGTAACTTTGCTGCGTGCTGTAGGTACTGCTATGTGGGTTAATCCATAATTATCACAGCGTCAAACTCAAAGTTAGCTGTTTAACAGTTATATAACTAGTAGTATTACAGTAATAACAATATGAAATGCAAAATTTCCCACGAACTGTCCTTTTGTTTATTTAATATTTACGCGAGGGTTAAATAAAGAAAAGGACAGTTTGTTAGAAATTTCGCATTTCCTCAATAATGCCGAGGTTCAGAGATAGTCGGACTTTTGAGTTATAGCAATACGGTTTCAACGAAACCTCTGATATAAAAACAATAAAAATGACATTATCCGTCAAGAGGAGGTCTTAGGCCGTTCCGTAAGTTTCAAAACTAGAGCAGCAATAAACATCAAATTTATTGAGCAGAAATAATTAAAATTGCACAATTTTTGCATCGCTCCAAATGTTCATTTTCTTGTGAACATTTTGGTATACAACTTGCCTGAACTTGCTTTGAAATAGAGCTATCGTGGAAACAAATTCGCTTGTTATATGTACGAATGACGCGTATGGGAAAATGCTGGTAAAGCAGCGCTTAATAAATAATGGAGCTGCTTGTGGATGGCCAGATGCACTTAATCCTTTAGATTGTCTTCTTCGGCTTTGAACTTCACGAACTACTTTCCGACCGTCCTTTCTGCAGCGGATCATTTCCCCAAGCTCCATCAATTTTTGCACGCCGCTTCACTAGCATATTCCCTTACGCGTCATTAGTGCATGAGTAGGCAAACTAGTTTGTTCCTACAACAGCCCCATCTTAGAGCAGCTATAGGTAAGTTGTACACCAAAATGTTCGCAATGAAATGTGCATTTGAACTATACCAAAATCATGCAGTTTTGATTAGTTCTGGTAAATAAATTTAAATTAATGGTGTTTATTGCTCTAATGTCAACTTATAGAACGATCTGATAAATGAGAGAGCAACAAGGGGTTTTGTTAATGGCAATATCACTTCATCACTGTATTTGACCTGCCTTCACAATATTTCTTTTTGTTACTGTGCGGATACCACTAGTTCTAGCATTCAACTCGTTTTTCGTCTTCTTCTTGCACGTTGTAGAATACTGGCTAAAGAACACGTTTCCTTGAGGCTCGAGGATAGCGTGGTTGTAGTGTTCCATAGGGTGTTCGCTGTTGATTACCGAAGAGTGTTAAGGGGTTGAAATTAACCGCACGCTGTATCGCGCATCACAATTACTCGCCCGCAGTCCCCATAGTGATATATCTTCTACTAGTGCTGTAGTATATGATAGAAAATTAATGATATTTCACGCCATTAAGTGTTGAGAAGATGATAGGGGGAAGTGAGACAAGATTGGTATGAATCCACAAATCAATGGATAGTCTTTTACAAGGCTTATTGTTAGGTGAATCATAAGGAACTTCAGAATACAAACTTGGCTCAAGAACACTGTGTGCACATTTGAATCTAACGGTCAAGATAGCTAATATAGCATCCAGATAGGAAGAGCCTCTCATCCTAGGTCGATTTGTGAATATGCATGACATATTTGCGAAAACGGAACTTACCTATCAAAACAACTTCCATTAGGAAGCAATTGCATACAGAATGGCAGTAGGTAGCATAATTAGTGAGAGCACAATAATAGACAATGCAGCATTAGATGAAGACAATGATTAAAATGAGCAGGTGATATATTGTGGCATGTTGGTCAGCAAATTGTGTGTCATTGACTCACCTTACCTGTTAGGAATTGTTTGCAAATGGCTAATACTCCTATTGGTCGACTTTGTCAAGAAGAACAACTTCAATTGCAGAGTGACTGAGTAAGCAAAAAATTCAGTAAGTTAATTGCTTGATCTGGAAGGTTAAATTGATTTCCTGATATTTGATATGATAGTCTAAAAAGTAAAAGTTTGAACACCCTCAAATTTTACACATAAAAAGCGTAGATTTACAGCCTTTTCAACAAAAGCTAATTTACGCACTTTGAACGAGTAAAATGGTCCACCTGCCGGTGCTGATCTACTTAAGAGGTCTAAGCCTCCATAACAAAAACTGCTTGTTTGATGCGTATTTCGCCTGCACAGTGATTTGTGCGATCTACCGACCTCTTAAACTAAGGTTTTTAGCGACCTTGATTAGATAAACGGCTAAATTAAACCAGGAATCGTTTACATAACCTCTAATCATTTTGATACCCAGGGCATTCATAAATAGCAAAGCGGAATACAAAGTTAACCCAGGATTTACTTATGGGCGTTCCGGGGGATTTTCCATATTACACATGGAATTAAGGCAGCAAAGAGCACTTATTGCAAGATGCCGCGAACAACTGCTTCAAAGAGCTCATTCTTCTCTATACTGTTAACAATAATACTTTCCTACTAAGTGTTTTCCTGAGTGGTAACGAATTCATATGCTGGTTTTGGATCCATTTAGCCCTTCCAACAAGATGCAAACTGATTTTGAATGTACGCTATTGTGCGCTTCGAACTGTACATACAACTTCTAATCAATGCCCCTTCTTTCCAGCCTATTAGGTTGGAAAAAAAACCATCGCCTGGATGGCAATGCCGTCTTTTAGCATCAATCGTATGTTATTTTCATATCTTTTGAAAGGCCTACTACTTGCGCATCTATTGATATATAATTTATTTATATCTGCTGCACAATGGAACTGTCCATGGAACAAAAACGGCCGATAGGTACCCGGAACTCGTTCATCGGAAGCGCGCTTTGCTTCAGCATGACAACGCAAAGGCACACAAGCCAAAAAGAGCAAGGCAAAGTTTGAGGAACTGGACGGAGCTGAGATTCTACCGCATCCACCCAATAGTCCAGATGTTGCTCCATATGATTTTTTCATATGATACCGATTTTGATATGATCTTTTCATATGACTTCCATATGACAGCCTCTTCCGATCAATGCAGCACTTTTTATGGGGTAGCCTATTTGAATCTTTTGATGGAGTTGAAGAAGCATGTCTAGAGTTCTTTGATTCAAAGCTGAAGGAGTGGTACTTAGATCAGATCCGAAAGCTGGCGGAGCGATGGCAAAAAGTGGTTGATAATGATAGCCCGTATTTTGAAGAATAGCTGTTGTTGTTTGATGTCCGAATATATGTATAAATTCTCAATGCTTTATCAAACGATGGAAACTTTCTTTCCAACTTAGCATTATTTCTTTCAAGGTTGTGAGGCAATCCCTATCGATGTAATCGGAACCCACCCAAGTCGCGCTCGATTTTGTGTGGGTTAAATTCTCTGATTCTCGAGTGCGTCTGTCAAGATCGTCTCGTACGGATAAACGCTCATCTGCTGCTTCGAAGGTTTGTGCATCCAGACCGAAAATAGTCTTTATTCGACGTGGTTTTTCGTTAGTTCGATCTGTTATTTGCGCTGCCCCATATCTGCGCTATCCCGTCGAGCTTTGATCACGTATACTGGGCATTTAACATTATATCGTGCCTTGTGTTTTTCCTCATGCAATTCCGTTTCCTCTCATCTTCTGTAATCAACTTCACTTCATGTAAGGTAGAATTGGAGTATCGTTCCCCCATCGTGTGAGGTTACGAGTATGTATCACTCCTTGTTTCGCTTGTGTGACAGATATCGAACATCATTATCATCATGCTTAATGCGATCACTTCATGACGATAGGTAGAGTACTAAGCGACTGAAGAAATCCACATTTCTTTGACTTTACTGTCCACGCTGTCGCTTTCAACGATAGTATGCTTGTAAATTATCCATTGGGCTGCTTGGAAATCAGTGTCTGCTAAATCATCTCATTTCTTCAGCACATTTTTAGCAAAAGTAGTCTTGAACGCTGCAGTGTTGGCTTCCCTACAAAGCTCATAAATGGATTTCTGCTTCGCACAGTTCGATGAAACTACAAGATATGCCTGCGAAAGTTTCAAATAGTTAGAAGACGTTAAAGCACCAAATTCGATGAACTTTTTGCGAAATTAAACACGTAAGCAAGCATCACCAACGCCTTAATCATCGAAAAGACACGCGACCAAGAATGCGTTGCTTTCGGACTAACTAGAAACCGAGGCACTTGAGAGCGAAATAACCTGCGGCAAAAAGATATGTTCACATTCACGCTCTTCATAGACAGCGCTATATATCCCTTTCGCGGACGGTGAGGCTCATTTCGATCCTTAGCTAGGCTCTCCAGTAGGCTGGTTTATAGGCTCTAACATAATGTCGCGTTAATTAGGATTCTGTAGGATTATTGGCGTCTATAAAAGACAGAGTTTCACTGAGAAGACTTTTGATAATTTTAGTAATTTAGACGCCAGTGCTTCCTAATATCCTCATTTTTGAAGCAAAAAGCCACATATTTCCGAAAAGAATCATAATTTGGCTTTCGCTGAACATTTGCTCATGTTCTTTTTTTTTGTAATCAATCGATAGCTCAAAAAATCTTAATCTCGGCATTAGGTGCATTTTGCAGAGAGATTTCTTTGACACATTCTGCTCAAAAGAAAATGAGGCTTCGCAAGCGGAGTTTATTTTTTCAACTACGTAGAGATTTTTTAGTATTATATTGTCAGATTTTCAGTTTAGGAAAAAAAAGCTTAAAAATAGCTTATCATTGGAGAGAGCTTTCTAAACGCAATTTGAATAAGAAGAACGCAGAATTTTCTTGTGAATCCTAATTCTGAATACGATTACTGTCGCATGCAGTAGCATTCTGTGGAATGTCCTCGTGAATCCATGACTTCTTCTCAGAGCTTTTTCACTTGATGATCAGGGGGCGCTCGATAACTTGAAGCGTAAGAATTTTAATACCATTATTCTTCCATAAAAGGCACTTTCTGCATGCACTGCCAGCGAAAAAAAAAAAGATAAGATTGCTGTTTCGCAGCAGTCGGCTCGCACTTTTGGCTTCACAGCTGATTTTGATATATATGAAGTAAAATTTTGATTCTTAAACAAGCTCATCACTATGAAATTGTCGATAAATTACTATTAGAGGAACTTCTACAAACGTGGACGCAGTGGAAAAGAGCGATCTTCATTCAACAACTAAGTTTTTAATCGAAAACATCAAACAAGAACAATGACCTCATAGGAATCACCACGGCTCAGATTTTCCTGGTTCGTATAACCTGATACAACTTTTACATATATACATTTTGCTTATATCAATCATTTGATACATCCCAATACTATCAACAGTCTTTTCAATCGACATCAACCTCTTGGCATGATACCCCGGCACCAAATGATGGTTATAAGAATTGCAAAACCGTTCCAGTAACCTTTTACTTTTGACAACGGCATTGCGCTCATTTGATGCACAAGCCTATGACTTTCTCCATCTCATCGATGGTCTTAGATTCCTAGTTCTCGCTTTACTGCTGGCCATGAATGTTTGTCTGCTTCACGATTACTATTTAAACGTCTCTCATGAACAATTCGTAGAAATCCGCTGACCTGATGCCCTAGCGCAGGACGTCGCTTCAGCGATCCGCCAGCTAGTGCACTGAAGAGGTGTGGACGGCGTGGCGTAAAAGATTTTGGGCTACACGACATTTTTCTCAGCCATCCACTTCATCAGTAAAAACCAGACCACTTTGTACTTAACTATCGAGGGCAACTAGTGGACCAGCAGTGACGATGTGACTGATCTACGATGACAAAATGCTTGAGCAATATTTATTCTTATTGCTTAAATCATTGTAGAGAAATTAGCTAAACTGGAAGTCGTATTTAACCTTTTCACACATCATTGATGGGTCATTCTAGCCACGATATGCTATCATTAACAAATTTAGAGGTCAATGAAAAATGTCATACCAAACGGGAATTTTTTCCTCTGTTTCTTTATATGCTTAAGGATCCTCTGACTTTTTTCCTCTTTTTCTTTATATGCTTAAGGATGTTTGCGCTCAGACTGTTAATAAGAGCGTCAACGAAAATCAAAATGAAGCAGATGTTAGTCATCCAGACTTATTATAGATCCTCTTTTGAACCTCTGCCACACTCCGATGATGAGCGTGAATTTGCGTAGACGTTCAGCGACTTTCCCGTTTAGACGTTTGATACGGGATAGCGTAAGGCACTTTACTAAATACGATGCATCATACACATAGAATTATTGTGCCGAACTGTATCTCATCATACTTTTGGTGGTTACAACTTTATGAGTACCTGATTCAGAGGTGTTCACAACTCTGCCTCCTTACATTATACACTTATCGACTCCTCCATCGTCAATGTCTCCACCGCCCTCAAGGCATTTTGCTGCTCTTGTCTTTGCTTCTTCTTCATTTTTTTTTGGTTTAGAATGAATAATAGTGTTCTACACATTTAAATATTTGTCCAAAATGATTTATCTGAAATTGTTTCTCGTATAGGATAAAGGCGAAAATCTTCTGCGTCCTCAGTTACGTACATGATAAATTGTTCAACTGGACGTGCACTGTGAACTTGGAGGTTCTGTGCTATAGTCCTGAACTAATCGCTCTCCGATGTTCTTCTCAAGTTGTTTCAAACCGCTAAGCATAAGGCGCCCATATTCACTAGACTTATCGGCTCAAAACAAGTCATATCCTTATCTCTTCTATATTTTTTTGTGCACTCATATGTGCACAGAACAATGTTAGTTGAAACGAGACTGTGTATGAGAGACAAGACACTGTATACAAATGGGATATTTGATGAATATCAGCTTTCCCTGTAATTAATCACACAGTAATGAATAGATAGAGAAATGACGACGTACGATTGTAATCATTCCTCGACATAATGCCAATGAAATCTATCAGCTGTTGGTGTAATATAACAATGTGTTTTGGAAATTTGATAACAAATGTGCATCATCAGGCAAAAAAAATACTGTCATTCGTCTGATTTATAGTTTGAATTCTATTGGATGCAAGAAGATTAGCTACATATATGAGAAATAAGATTCTAGCCAAGGAGATTTCCCTTCAGCAGTTTCTGACCGCAATTTATAGAATGCTACTTCAATCAATGAATTGAAAAGGTATGATTTGCCTATCCCAACTATTAACTTTCGTCTTATGGTTTATGCTCAGGTGGAATGAAGTATGAAGTGTGCAGATAAAAGTTGTTTTCAAATACTTATCTCGCTCAGATGACTTGGCTATTGGAGAAGTCGTCAGTGAGTGACCAAGTACAAAATTTGCTTTACATTACAAAAATCGCTACTGTTCCGATTTCATACAAAGAAGCAAATAACGTGCTAATAGTGCAGTGTTGCAGAGGTACAAATGGAACGGATTGTTGAGATATTTTTCAGAATTTAACAGTGTTGTGAAATAGTGAAATTTATTCATACTTATTGTCCCGTTGATAGACTGACTTCGAGTTGACGTCAGTAAAGCTTTAATTTTCGGCGTACGTGTAAGATTTCCCCCACTGAGCTCTGCTTGTTCGGGACGGTCTTTAAGTTCTTTTCATTAATAGAGTTCACATAAAGAACTCTAGTCACCGTGTCGGTGTTCTTCCTGCTGTGCCTTTGACTTCCCAACTCATTCAGTCGATAACGATCGCTGTTCAGCGGCTGCCATTGAACGGCACAACGAATCCTCTGTAGTTCGGCCTGTCGAACGGCGTCTCTGATTCCGGAACTTTGAAGTTGATCGGAATGTTGAATCTGTTCTTTCATGCGCGATGTTCAGAATACTCCTATGGTCGATATTCAGCTTGACGTTTGATAATGCTCAATAATTTTTCGTCCTGGTCACGTAGCTACTACGTGTCTGATTTATATGTGATAACGTTGGAAGAATCGTTGAGTCAAAAGGTCGTTATGGAGTGAGGGTTCCTTATTCTCTCCTCTAAAAGCTCGATGCATCTGAGAACTCTCCATGCCGATCTATTCTTCCTACACAACTCTGGAGTCAAGTGTTTAGCCATATGAACACCTGATTCAAATCAGTGTTACTGGAATTCTTGGAGTGAAATTCGTACCGTTGAGCATAAATGGGATATGTAAAACCAATCCATTTCTCATGATGATCGTTGCTGTGGGATTGAGGAAATGACCAATCTTTTCAAAGCGATGTCGCAATCGTCCGGCATATGCTCCGTCTGGTTGATGCTAATTGTCATAAAAACGACGTTATCAGCAAAGAGAAGATGGCAAAAAGGTGGTTCATCAATCTTCACACTCGTGTAATCCAATTCCAGAGCCCCCATGATTTTCTAGATGGTAGTAGCAAGCAATTTTGGAAAAATGATGACGCTTTACTTAAGCCCCTCACCTTATGTCAATGGTTTAATCTTGATAGAATGATAAAATTGGTTGTGAAACCTTCATGTAACTCAGAAAAATTCTCTATGTGCTGAGCAGAAAGGTTGTAAATTTCCAGAACTTCTGTGATTGCTTTCGATTAGATGAATCATTCTTTAAATAGATGAACGTAAGGCATATCGGCTTCTTGTACTCTTGCAATACTTCAGTCAGTTTCGTTTTTGTGCGAATTAGATTGATCTCACTCTCATGGATGCCCGTACTCCAGTGTTCTATCAATGCCGTTCACGATGACACAAAGAGTTTATGGATGACAGATAACAAGCAAACTGGTTGATAGTCACAAATGTCGCGAAAGTTCCTTATTTCGAAGAATAACACTACCTTGTATTGTTCGAAATTGTTAGTCGACCACTAAGAAGGAACACTATATTCCTCCAAAACATTTTCCTCAAACTACGATTTATCTTTTCTTAACCCTCGGACTGCGTTTACTGTGTCGTCAAGTAATCGCTCGATCAGTGGTAGGACGCATAGCAGCTTTGGAGAAATCAGGACTCGAAACACAGGGCAATACACTCTCTTCGATTCATAATGTTTGTAATGTTTGTGGTGAAGATCTGAAAGCTTCTCAGCACTGCTGTTTCAGGCTCTCGTGGAAAATTGCGCTTGACTGGCATATAGAGTGTAATAAATCGTCAATTTCAAATTTTATCTTCCCAAAAACATTCGTAACTTCCCTTTAAAGTGGATGAAAACTTGTGCCGGGCAGAGTATGCTATAAGGTGTACAAATATGATTCCGCCGCTTGGTTATTTTTTGTCGCAATAACAGTATAAATAAGGATACACAAAGTTTCACATCAAAAACCAAAGTGGCACAAACTTTGCAATTTTGCTACATGATAACGCTCAATTTCATGATTTCAATAGCAAATCGTTTGAGATACGACGTCGTCAAGCGGTAGAAACCGGACAAACTTTTGCAAAACCCTAGCATCTTCTGTTGAGAAATCTGGAGGACTTGCAGGGCAAACAAACAAATAACATTATTTGTTCAAACTGTATTTCTGCGCTGAGTGATTTACATCCTGGGAAAAAATTGTTACATGAGGACCTTATGGAGCTGAGAAAAAGAGAAGTGAGAAGAATATGTTACATCTGTTCGAAGTGTTCACTGCTTGAAAATTAACCATCGATGGCGAACAAATATACTGCTTCTCCGGCGACGAGCAACAGGCTCCAAGTATTTTGCATAAATCCTTTCA